>PVJX010039250.1:0-15869 GCA_004027295.1 Dolichotis patagonum
TCTCACTGGGCTCCAGTCTTTAGGGAAACCATGATGTCAGCTCTTTTATACACACTTGCCTTCCTTTTGCCCAGCACATGGCTTTCCTACATCTTAAAAAGGCCCTTGTGTAACTGCCCACCCACTTCCCTAATTAAGATGAGCAATCAAATCCGAATGTTTAGATGGGCCCATATAGTTCTTGTGAAAAAAAGATTTTTTTCTCACATACTTTCACATAAATGATAGTTTTCCTTCCTCACAGAAAATTTCATCTGTAGGAGAGTTTTTGATATCTTTATTTCTCTGGTAGTGAAACTGAGACAAAATTTACTAATCTGCACAGTGTGTCAACATACAGGTCCTCCAATTTTGAGCACTGGAATTTTTTTTTCGTATATCCATAATATCGTCACCTATTATGCTCAAGGTATAATCACTTGGTTTCTACAAAGCCAAAAAAGAAAAGAGACAGACAAACAGAAAGAATGAAAGAAAGAAAGAAAGAAAGAAAGAAAGAAAGAAAGAAAGAAAAAATAAAAACCCGCAATCCAAGTGTAGTGATACACATTTATATTCCCAGACCTCCGGGAGGCCAAGGCAAGAGGATTGCCAATTTAAGTGGAAGCCTAGCCTCAAGATTTAGGAAGGCCATATCTCAAAAAAACAAAAGCAAAAGCAAACAATAAAAACAAAGGACTGGGGCTGGAGATCCGTGTAAAGGCCGTGGGTGCTTTCCTGAGTACAAACAAAACAAAACAACCCAAAACAACAGCAACAAAAATACCTCACCAAAACTGAACAAAACAAAAAAACACCCAGGTCCTTATTCATTCAAGATCCTTCCTCCATCATATCCTAGAGCTTTTGATGGTTCTTATGGAGATCACCTGCAACACCAGAGGTGACCAGCAGGCAAGATCCTAAGTGCTCCCTGATTTCCAGCACATCCATCAGTGTACTGAGACCCTGCTCTGACGGAGGAGTGTGGCTTCTTCCTGAGGTGTTAGGCAGCTTCCACCTGGAAAGCTCCAGCTGCTGCGATAGACACTGAAAGTATCAAAGCAGCGTCCAGTGTCCTTTGGGACAGTCTGCCTCTCCCAATCAGGCTTCTGAATATAGTTTATTGCTTCTTTACACAATTCTTTAAAAGTCTTTCCACTGGGCTGCATTTCTTAACAGACAATGTGGTCAAAGGGAAGCCTCTGCATTATCTGTCTATGCACTGGGGCCCCAAGCAAACAAGTTCAGTAAACACAGAGAACAAAAAATAGAAAATGGCAATAAATATAGAATGAGGGGAGGAAGTGTAAGGGTGTGTATTGTGTAGAATAATTGAATTCAGGCAAATTTGCTTTGTTTTGTAAACTCTATTTTAGTAATCTATGTTTAAAGCCAGGACCAAAGGTCCTCATGCATTGATTTCTGTATAAGATCTACTAATCACTAGGTTTTCTTAAGAACACACAGTTTTAAGTTGAAGCTCAGATTTTAGTTAGCAAAATGATGTGTGTCTCAACATGTGCTGGTTTTGTTCCTATTCTTTTGAACTGGATTGCATGCACATAACATAACATTAAAAGGGCTACAGTGATTAAGATTGAGAAGGGTCCCTTTGCTGGCCCCTGGCAACTAAATTCCTTCTCCATTGACATAATTGTCTTGGCATTTCGGGCAACCTTTAGAGATGCTGTATGCATTATGATTATAGATGGAAATCTTCCTTCTTTTGATTAATGTTAAAATATCCTATATTCTGTATGTTACATCTTAGCATCCATATAATGCTGCTGTATTAATCTTCATACAACATAAACTTCCATCAAATAAATATGCAATAGTTTATTTAATTCGACCGCTCTTATTTCTAATATTGCCTATCATATTTTGGTGAAAATACTTAGGTGAATATCCTTGTACTTGTGTGTCAGAGTATTCAGAAGATAACTTTACAAATGCGTGTTTTAGCTGTGTGTGGTGGTGTAGGCCTGTAATCTCAGGATTCGGGAAGCTGAGGCAGGAGGCTTCCTGTGAGTTCAAGCCTAGTGCCAACCTGGGTAACAAGATGAATTCAAGGCCATCCTGAACTGCATAGTGAAACCCTGTCTCAAAAAGACACACACACACACACACACACACACACACACACACACACACAGTGTTTGAGTTTGAATTGGTGTTTAACAAAATATAGTAGGCTGTGTGGCTCACTTTTTTTTTGTACTTTTAGAGACAGAGAAGTCCAAACTTGAGGTGCTGTTCATAGGATGAGTCCCCTTCTTAGCTCCCACCTGGCCACCATCTCTCACCATGCTCATGTGAGGTCTTCTTTGTGCAGGCCCAGGGTGAGCCTGGTGTCTCATCTCCTAAGGACAAGAGCATAAGGAATCCAACTTCATGACTTCTTCAAAAATTAATCTCCTCCCAAAGGCCTCACCTCCAAACACCATCACCTTGGGGATCATCCTCATGAATTTTGTGGAGGGAGGATAAACATTCAATCCATAACATGACAGGGTTAACTGTGTAAAATAGTTTTTGACTTTTGTTAGCACATATTTACAGCAAATAATAACTGCATTCACTGTAGGGGATTGGTACATGTACATAACACGTTTCAATTTCTTTCTTCACCCTCCTCCAGTCCCCTGTTATTTTTCCAGCATCAGACTTGTTTATTTATCTTATAAGCCCTTCTAAAATTAATTATACATACAGATTAGGGCTGGGGATTTAGCTCAGTGGCATAAGCGTCTGCCTGGCAAGGGTTAGGTCATGAGTTCAATCCCCAGTACCACCAAAAAATAAAATAAGATAAAATAAATTATACATACAGATTGAAAACCAACTGTGTAAATTGAGGTAGACTTGCCATTGTTCTACCTTGGGTCCTATCCATTTCCAATGGAGGAGGAAGCTTTTGAAACTTACCAATAAGGTTTGTTATTAAAATTGTGGCTGCTCTTTGAGCTTTTCAGTGAAAGTGATAGCTCAATATAGTTTTAATTTACATTTTTCTTATTAATGTGTCAGGTTGAAAAATATTTCACATATTTAGTGACTATCAATACTTTTCTGAGAATGAGTTAGTAACAGTCTTCACACACTTCTCAGTTTGCTGGGTGATCTCTCTTATTTTTCAGGAAACACTTATATACCAAAAATGAGGCCACTGTCTCTCGCAATGAGCTCTAAATGCTCTTCCATGGTGAGCTTGGGTATTTTGAGTTTTGCTAATAGTATTTGTTATACTGAGAATATTTAGTAACTTATATCACATCTCTATGCTGAGATTCCAAAATACCTCTCTGCTCTTCAATTTTAGAATATTTTTTACTTTATCTTTACTTTTAATTCTTTGATACAGGTGAGATTGTTATGGGGTACATCATGAGATAAAGGCCTTGCCATTTTTGCTCTATTTACTGGATGTTTTGTTGGGTGATGTTCTTTTAACGTTACTCAGTTCTATACCTATTTATTTCTTCAGGAAAATCATAGTTTAGTCCTTCAAATAAGGAAAATATTCTCCTAAATCCAAAGAGTACTAAAATGACATAATACTTTTTAAATTAATTTTATTGATACATTAGGTATACATGTAATGATCATATTCATCATAAGAAATTTGTATCTATGCATAATATATCTTGATTCTTTCCTTCCCCATCTCTTCCTCTCTCTTTAATCCCTTTTCCCCTCCTTATTTATACAAGTTTTCTTTCCATTTTTCCATCTGTTTTCTTTCTTTGTCTTTTATCTTCTTTCTTTTCCCTTTATTTCCTGCTTTATTACCCTTCCCATTTGAACATTTTCTTTTATTTCACAGTATCTATTATACATTTTGGTTCTTATTTATACTTCTAGTTTCTGACATCAGAGAAATAATGTGATATTTAAATGTGCATGTCCAATTTATTTCACTTAAGAGTATGGTCTCAAGGTGCATCCATTTACCTATTTATCCTTCTTTATGATAGAGCAGTACTCCATTGTATAAAAAATGCTGCATCTTCATTCATCTGTTGATGAGCATTTGGGCTTTTTCTAAGACTTAGTTATTACAAATAGTGCTGCTATAAACATGGGTGTATATGTATCCGTGTGGTATAATGCTTTTGATTTTTTCAGGAAGATACCAAGGAGAATAGCTGAGTCAAATAGAACCTCTAGTTTTAGATACAGCTCCTATGATAAAAGCAACTTTGTACTGGAAAAATACCAGATGTGAGGATCAATGGAAGGTTTAGAAGACACAGAAACAACTCCAAACAGACTCGGCCCCCTTATCTTTGACAAAGGGGCCAAACATCTTTACTAGAAGTAAGACAGCCTCTTTAAAATGGTGCTGGGAAAACTGATTTTGCACATGCTGAAGTTGGATCTGTATCTTTCACCATGCACTAAATTAAAGTCAAAAGGGATCAAAATCTAAATATTGAGACAGAAACAATAAATGTATTGGAAGATAGAATAGGTAGAACTCTTGAAGGCATAGTTATAAGCAAAGACTTTATGAACAAAACCCCAGTTGTACAGGAAATAATACAGAGAATCAGAAAATGGAATCTTATTTTAGTAAAAAGTTTTGCAAAGCAAAAGAAACCAGCAACAGAGTGAAGAGACAACCCACAAAGTGAGAAAAATGTTTTGCTAGCTGCTCCTTAGACCTAAGATTAATATCTAGAATATATAAAGAACTCAAAATATCAGACCCCACCCCACTTTAAAGACCCAACCCAAAAGATGGGTATCTGGAATCAATAGATTCTTCTCAGCTGAGGAAATACAGATGGCAAGTAAATATATGAAAAAATGTTCAATATCACTGGCTGTTCAAGAGATGTAAATTAAAAGAACATTCAGATTCCATCTCACTCAAGAAAGAATGGCTGTGGGGATAAACGAACCCTTCTCCACTCTTGGTGGGAGTGTAGACTGATAAAATGACTTGGTTCTGTAGATTTTTGCTACTGTGGGAACTGCAGGTTTTTATTACTGTGAGAACTGTAAGAATAATTCAGGTTTGGAATATATATGCATGAATGCGTATAAACATAGGTACATATTTTGCTTACTGAATTAAGTGTATTTTAGGTTGGTCATTAGCTTATTCATTGAGTTAATTGCCTAACATTCATTTGTATATTCTATAAACTGCATTTTTTGGAAATGGAGCCTCACCATGTAGCCCAGGCTGGTCTCGAACTCTCCATCCTCCCCCTTTAGCCTCCCAAGTAACTAGTATTACAAACACACATCTCCACACTTAGCTGTAAACTCTATTTAGACAGCAAAGATGAATTTCCTTGAGCACTAGGAGTGACACCAACACCAAGATTCTGCTGTAGCTGCAAGGCTGTGCATGATGCTTTACCAGATATTTAAACCAATACTTCTCTCTGTTCTGTTTACATTGTTATGCATTACCTGTATCACACACTTGAGTTGAAAATCAGCTCCCTTCTTGTGTTATTTCTATTGTGTGATATGTATCTATGTTCCTCAGAAAAGCTACCATACAAGGAACTTAGAAGAGGGAATAGGCCTTATATTCCCATTTAACTTGCTCAGAAAACATTTATTGAATGTCTGCAGTGATCCAAGCATAATCCTGAGTCTGAACGAGGCAAAGGAATGGAACTTAGGCCTTGCCTTTCAGGAGCACAGAGTGTCATGGAGACGCAAACGGCACATCAGCAGTGACAATATATATGACAGTCATGTTCACAGGATCCCAGGAAGTTCAGGGGAAGGCCATCCGACATAGGGAGAATAATAGGAGATAAAAGGAGAAATCATCTTCTGGTTTTTAAGTGCTACGTATTAGCAAATGATGTAAATTAAGTGTAGGAAAATGTTAACATTTTACTTCACGTTATAAGACAATCCTTAACTATACTTATCCATGCACTTGTAATATTACATAACATTAAATGAATAATAACATTATATTAAAGCATAATAATATAGCAATAACATTAAAATGAATGACGGTAAATATGAGTGTTGTAAAATGTCTGTGATTGTAGGTTGCTATTATTATTATTTTTTTTTAATTGGTACTGGGGATCAAAGTCAGGACCGTGCACTTGCTGAAAGGCAGGCGCTTATGCTGCTGAGCTAAATCCCCACCCCAAATGTCTATGATTGTAAAATACCTATTTTTTTAAAAAAAATGTGTCTATTTGTGGTATGGTGTGTTATTTTTCATTGTATTTGAGTTGTCCAAAATTATAAGGTCATTGAAAACTTATTATTTCCAGAAATACTTCAAGTCAAAGTACAGTGCATGTAAAAATAATAATTAAGAAAAAATAAAACCACCATCACCACAGCAAATATTTTAGAGGAAGAAGACATTATATCCATGAAAATAAAATTTTGAGCATTAAAAATGTCACATTAGATTATTAAATGCTCTTCTCTCGTTTAAAGTTCTTGCAGTCGAGACCTGAATGTACTTATGGTCTGTCCTCAGTTGATTTCAAAGTTTGAAAGGAACTTCACTGGGACACATCTGGAGTCCTCTGCTGAGAATACAAGCTGTGACTGCTCTTCTTTTTCCAGACGTGCAGGACTCTAACCTCCATTTTCAGAGTGGAGTGAGCGAGGGCAGCGACTGAGACAGTGACTAACAGACCTCCAGTCAGGAGTCTAATTCCACCATGCACCGAGCTGACCTTTACCCAGGAAAAACAAAACTGAAAATCTCCAGCTGGGAGACACTTCCCACAATTTCAGACAATGTCCGGCCTCGGGCAGCCCTTGTGCAAACATAGCTATTTGTCCAGTGAGGACTCGGTGGGAGAGCATCAACCCAGAAGGTCCAGCAGCAGCCAGCAGATTCTGGTCAGGAGCAGCACAAGAGCCAAATGGATTTGGTGATAGACCCATACTAGATTTCAGGCTTTGGGGGAGAATAAGTTTCAGAGGTGACCGAGTTTTCAGAAGCTGAAAATTTATTTTCAAATAAAAATTAAAGACTATTTATAATTATGCTTGCATGTTAAATAGTGAGCAAACTGCGAGCTATTTATGTTCATTACATTAAGTTTGTAACTGTTGTTGTAGTAAAATTTACATTAGTGAAATGCACTACAATTAAATGAAATTCATGCAGTTTTAAAGTAATTTAATTATTGAAGAGTTATTTAAATTCCTTAAAACCGGGTGAGGTAGTGCATGCTGTAATGCATCACTTGGGAGGCTGAGGTGGGAGGATCACTGCGAATTCAAGGCCGGTCTGGATTACAAAGTGAGTTCAAGGCCAGCCTGAACTTCACAGGGACACCCTGTATCAAAAAAAAAAAAAAGTTACCTAAAGGGTACAGGGTTAAATTTAATCTGAATTTAATATGCATTTCAAAACTTTCCTGGAAAACTTTTAAAAAGATGAAAACATGCTATTTCCACAAAATAGTTTCATTGTACCATTATGCATAGCTGATCTCTCATGTTTATTAATAAAATTTTGTCATCACCTTCTCCATCATCATGTGTGCATATAACTCCCTAAAATTTTACCTGCTTCAGATTCTCTACACTCCGGTTCCCACTGTTTCTCACTAACTTGTCTATTTTATGACAAGAAAGTTTGCAGTTCATGTAATGTTGTGGGGAATGCTGATAAATTTTCTCATCATACGTTTTTGCACTGAATTGACCTAAACCATTTAAAATAGTGATGTGACTAATTACCGGGCATCTTTCTACAATAGATTGACAGTGGAAGAGGCAGAGCTTGTGAAATGTGCGTGTAAAGGATGCTGCTGATATGGCGGTTGTCAGTACCCATTCCCCAAACACAGGCGTTCAGACATAGAGGTCTGCGATGCTGTCATCTCTTGCTAAAGACATTTGATAGTTTAAGGCACAACCCCTCGGAAACCTAGGCATTATTTGGCTATGCTTTTCATTCTGCACAGGAACAATACTAATTGCACATGGCATATAAGTATTACTTAGAGTGGTACACATAAATTACATTAAAAATAGGCTTTCAGAAGTGTAAAAAGAAGGAAAATGATTAATCTTTTAGTTTTTTTCTGGAAACTTTCCTTAGCAGATGTATCAGACAATAACTCAAAAAAATATCCAGAATGATTAGCCTTTTTAATCATTGTGTTTAATGATTTAAACTAATAATTGCTTCTTGGCATCATTGCTTAGGAGCTTGAACTGTTTATAAACCAGCAAATTCAAAATCATCTTCAGTTTCAGAGCACTTGACATGATTTATTTGAAAGGTGTACTTATTCCCCTCACCTATCTCTATTTACAGTAGGCTTGTGTAAATTACATAGTTCATATCCATAACCTCAATAATAAGGAGATTTCAAGTTGGAACATACAGTTCTATTTTTACAAGTGTCATTTAGAAACCAATTTATAAACCTTGTGATTTATGAAATATTTATGAACAAAACGCCTAGTGTTTTTGGAGTGATCCACATGAAAGAGGGCTTGTAAGGCACAATTTGCCAGTTGTAGACCTGCCTTTACAATTGCTCTGCAGTTGACCCTCCAGTCCTATTTTGAGTTACCAGATGAAAATAAGGTTTCCCTTCAAGTGATGGTTGCTAGGGGCAACTGGTACTGACGCCAAAAGATGAATACTCTACCTCAGTAGTATAATGTCTACTTTGTTAGCTAAATAAAGAGCTAAATTGTAGAGAAGGAAGTTGTATAAATGTAAAATATTAGGGAAAGAATAAAGACAGGACTATTAAGGATGTGTAAATCAGAAAAAAGAATTACAATCAGCACATTTTTGGTAACTGCCTGGCATTCTGAACAAATGTCCTAATGTTTCCACCTGTCAGAGCGAAAAATTTACTTTTATTCTTTTCACTGGTTTTTGGAGAACATTGATTAACTTAAATTTTGTTCTCTGGAGCAAGACTTTCTTTTTTGACATCAATGTATGCTCTTAGTGGGCTTTGAAAGGAATGGAAATGAGATTGTGTGGCAACTACATAGGGATATATGTGCCAGCTGCTTTTGGATTGAATTTTCAAGCAGTAATAATGTGTCACTACAATTACTTTATGCTATTTGAAAACCTGTAGTAGATAGGATCAGTTATTTCTAGTGGCATTTCAGATTGTCTTATGAACATATGCATTTAAGGAGAGCAGTTTCAGACAGGGTGCGTTATCCCATGCCCATAATTTCTTTGACCAAATTTTGCAGTTTTAATATGAACATTGGTGTGATTGCAAGAATCCGTAAATACAGTTCTTTCTTCCTTGTATCCTTGAGCTGCTGTTCCTGAAGGGTGAGTTCACTGCTCCTTTTTGGCATCTGTTTTATGCCAGGTGTTATGCTCGTCTACAAGGAGCTCACAGACTGATTGGGAAGATGGACATAAAATCAAGTAATTACAGATACATATACTGTGAGCTATAATCAAGCTACAAACTAGATGTAATAGGAATGCGGAGGAAGCAATACGCTTATGTTTAGCTTGCACAGTGAATTGGGGTTTGCAGGATGCATGAGAACCATCTGCCTGTAGCAGGGTCACTTCCTTGGTTATCACAGCTGGTGCACCTGATCTGTTTTACTGCATGTCTCTTTTCTCCTTTCCTCTTCTGAAACTGATTTGTCCATTAAAGAAAATAATCCAGCTACAGGAGTTTCTTCTGAACTGGAGATTCTAGAATATGGCTCCTGTGTACAAGACTCTGAAAATACCTTCCATGTGAGCATGAATATTTGTGATTTTTCTATGATGATCAAAAGAGGAATAAACTATTAGGCACAGCTAGGAGTGGCTTCTACAGGAAAGCATCAACTCAGTATTCCAGATTCACCAAGGAAGTTTTGACTCCAAATAACCTCTTCTTTCCTGGTTACAAAAGGGAAAGAAAACCCTGCTTATAAGTCTTTATGTTCTGATGAAACTGTGACCAGTGTAGCAAAGATATAAGAAGTAAGAAAGGCTAGTGAAGTGCTGTTATGTGATGGTGAAGGTTTTTGAGACTAGAAAATGATATAAGGACATAGTACAGAGAGATCTGTGTGCAATGCTAAGAAATTTGGACTTTTTTCCGTGTCAAAGTTGCTATCACATTCTTAAAAAGAACAGTTCTAGAGCAATATGGAGAATGGATTGGGTTTGGATTTTCAAGAATGGTATTAAAATTTAAAGTATACATTTACGAGTTGTGAACTTATAGAAAGTTAAAGCCAAATGAATGAGAAAACCAAGCAAAGCATGAAAAAATAAGCAAATAGGGAGAGGGAAAGATTGCTTAGAAGTATGTGTGATTGGAGATAAAAGGAAAAGAAGACAGGATTATTTAGAGAATTAGAAATCAGAAGAGTGTGTTTATAAATAAGAGAATATGATGAGCTAGAGGAATTGATGAGGAGCATTAAGAGGTTAAATGGAATGAAATTCGAAAAAGCAAAGTGGATTTGATAGTTAGGGCTGTATAAAATTTTGCTCTTTAGGTTCATTTTGTAAGATCTTGAGGAGGCATGTTAGAAAAGAAATATGTATCAGAATAAAGAATTCTTTTGAGGGCGGAGGAAAAAAAAACAAGCAGAGTAAAAGTTTTTCTTTGGAGCACATAAAGGAAAATATTAGAGAAAATTAAGATAATCACACAGAAATAAAGGAAGCCATAATCATAGAGTTGTAAGACTTTAAATTGTATCGCCATAGGCCATGACTCCACCTAAACTATTCCAGAGAAGTGACTATTTTAATTGCTTATATTGAATCCTAATTATGAACTAATAAGAAGAGGAATTAAAATTAGCACCCCACTGATTTCATTTCGAGACATTTATATTAGCTGGTACTAAGACTTTACTTTCTACCCTCCTTAAAATCCATAGTTATTTTACAATTGGTTCTCAGTTATAAAAGTAGAATTGCTGAAGACAGACATAAAATTTCAGATGTTTTAGTTGTTGGATGTGTCAGAACACCAGGTTTTTCTTTTATTTATTCTTTTCACTTTTTTTTTGGAGAACATTGATTAACTTAAAGGTTTAGGTTTTTTTTAGATTCTTTTTTAAAAATTTTATTTAAAGAAAAAAAACAAAAAAGAAAACAACCAAACAAAAGAGAAAAAGGGTAGCAACAATACAGAATTCCAAAGGCAAAAAATAAAAGAACAACAACAAAACAAAAACAAAAACACTAAGAAATCGCCACTTGATAAGTTACATACTGTCATCCTTGGAAATAGTTGTTCAAGTTACAAAATTAAAGCATACAAAGTAGACAGTCAAACAGTGAGACTGTTAACAGTTCTGCTGAACAATCTAACAAAAACAGTAAAGTGGTCATCTATCTTACACACTTAAACATACATGCAGTTATATCCTTTAGAGCACTTTCTTTTCCCCCTCTTTATATATATATATATATATATATATATATATATATATATATAATTTATTTTATTTTCATTTAAATTTTATTTAGAAGAAAAAAACCCAACCCAACAAAACAGTAAAAAGGGTAGCAACAATACCGAATTTCAAAGGAAAAAAAGAAAAGAACAAAAAAAAAACCACTAAGAAATCACTAGTTGATAAGTTACATATTGTCATCTTAGAAATAGTTGTTCAAGTTACAAAATTGAAGCATACAAAGTAGACATTCACACAGTGAGACTATTAAGAGTTCTACTCAACAATCTAACAAAAACAGTAGTATGGTCATCTATCTTCCACACTTAAACATACATTCAGTTATATCCTTTAGAGCACTTTCTTTTATTCTCTTTTTTACAGTAGCAATTATGCATTTTGGGTTTTATTACTCCTACAGTTCTTATTACTTTTTTTATTCTAAAGAGAATAAAACAAAAGAGGGCAGAACAAAGCAGATCAGAACAGAACAACATAAGTAACACAACACTTTACAATAAGACAACTGGACATTAACAGTAGCTGTCAAAATATCTCTTTCTCTGCTATAGTTGAGCATAGTTTCAGATACAATAATATCAAACATAACACAATAGTATAAAACCATTCAAGAGAATCAAAGAATTACAGGACACTCTGAACCAAATAACTATGATCAATGGCTACTATAATATCTCGTTTTGAATAAAAAGATGTGTTTATACTATCACATATATTAAAATCCCAATAAGACACAACATGATAGAACCAATGGTAATAGCAGACTAGCAGCACGGTAGGACTTCTAAGGAAGACGATATTAAATCATCAATGGCTGCCATAATGTTTTGTTTTCTTCAAAACCACTATTCATACCATCACACGTAATCAAGTCAAACAAAACAGAATAAAACCATTCCTACTGATGAATGAAAACATTGAAAGGCTTCAAATCAATGAAATGGGAAATCATGATTACCATAAAATCTTATATACTCTTACCAACTCTTATACTAGGGAGACTATACCGTATTTACACATGTGAGTTTGCTTTAGTTCGCTTACGAGTATGGTCTCAAGTCGTGTCCATTTATTTATAAATATCTCAATGTGATCATTCTTTATAGCTGAGTAGTACTCCATTGTATAAAAATACAACAATGTTTTAATCCATTCCTCGGTTGATGGGCACTTAGGTTGTTTCCAAGACCTGGCTATTACAAATTGTGCTGCTATAAACATGGGTGCACATATATCACTGTGGTATGATGTTTTCAGTTCTTCTGTGAATATGCCTAGAAGCGGAATAGCTGGGTCAAATGGGACTTCCAAACCCAGCTTTTTGAGGAATCTCCAGACTGACCTCCACAGTGGTTGCACCAGTCTATACTCCCACCAACAGTGCAGAAGAGTTCCTTTTTCCCCACAGCCCCTCCAGCACTCGTTGGTAGTGTTTTCTATCCTGGCCATTCTTTCTGGGATGAGATGGAATCTCAGTGTGGTTTTAATTTGCATTTCTCTAATGACTAATGATTTTGAACATTTTTTCATGTATTTATTTGCCATTCGGATTTCTTCATCTGACAACTGTGTATTCATTTCAGATGCCCATTTTTGGATTGGGTTTTTTAATTTTGTGGGTCTGATTTTTTAAAATTCTTTATAAGTTCTAGACAGAAGTCATTTGTCTGAGGGACAGTCCATGAAGATTTTTTCCCAATTTGTGGGTTTTCTTTTCACTCTGCTGGAAATCTCTTTCAACATGCAGAAACTCTTTACTAAGATATGGTCCCAGTTATTGATTCTGGGAAGTATTTCCCGTGCAGTTTGATTCTTGTTCATGGATTCTCTACTTACCCCTATATCTTCGAGGTTTTTACCTACTTTGTCTTCCAACATATTTAGTGTTTCTGTTTTAATATTTAGATCTTTGATCCATTTAGATTTTAGTTTAGTACATGGTGAAAGGTATGGGTCTAGTTTTAGCCTTCTGCATATGGATAGCCAATTTTTCCAGCACCATTTGTTGAAAAGACTGTCATTCTTCCAGCGAACATGTTTGGCCCCTTTATCAAAGATAAGGTGGTTCAGTGAGTTTGTGGTTGTGGTTGTATCTTCCAATCTATTCCATTGATCTTCAGGTCTGATTTATTCCAGTACCATGTTGATTTTATTACTGTAGCTTTGTAGTATAATTTCAAATCAGGGATTTTGATGCCTCCTGCCTTGCCTTTGCTGCTTAGAATTGCCTTTGCTATTCTAGGATGAATTTTAGGAGTGATTTCTCTGGATCTACGAGGTATGTTAGTGGTATTTTGATTGGGATTGCATTGAATCTGTTAGTAATTTTGGGAGAATGGCCATTTTCAAAATGTTTGTTCTTCCTATCCATGAACAGGGGATGTCTTTCCATTTTCTGAGCTCCTCTTCAATTTCCTTTTTCAGGGTATTATAATTTTTCTTGTATAGCTGTTTCACATCTTTCTTTTTCTTTTTAAATTATTTTTATTTTTATTTGAAAGAGAATAAAACAAAAGAGGGCAGTACAGAGCAGACCAGAACAGGGCAACATAGGCAACACAGTACTTTACATTAAGACAACTGGACATCAACGGTAGCTAACACCATATCTCTCATTCTGCTATAGTTGAGCATAGTTTCAAATACAATGATATCAAACATAACACAATAGTATAAAGCCATGCATAGAGTGAAAGAATTACGGGGCTTTCTGAACCAAATAACAGAAAATGATCAATGGGTATGATAATATCTCATTTTTGATAAAAAATTTTTTGTTTAAACTATCACACATATTCAAATTCCAATAAGATACAATGTGATAGATAGAACCAATGGTAGTAGAACAAAAGAAGCATGGTAGGACTTCTAAGAAGGATGATTTTAAATCTGCAATAGCTGTCATAATGTTTTGTTTTCTTCAAAACAGCTATTCATATCATCACGCATGATATAGTCAAACAAAACAGGATAAAACCATTCCAACTGATGATTGAAAATTTTGAAAGACTTCAAAGCTATGAGATAGGGACTCATGCTTACCATAAAGTCTTATATACTCTTATCAAATCTCATACTAGGGAGACTGTATGGTATTTACCCTTGTGAGTTTGGTTTATTTCGCTTAAGAGAATGGTCTCAAGTCATGTCCATTTATTTATAAATATCTTGATGTGATCATTCTTTATAGCTGAGTAGTACTCCATTGTATAAAAATGCCACAACTTTTTTATCCATTCCTCAGTTGATGGGCACTTAGGTTGTTTCCAAGATCTGGCTATTACAAATTGTGTTGTTATAAATATGGGTGCACATATATCACTGTGGCATGATGTTTTCAGTTCTTCTGGGAATATGCCTAGAAGTGGAATAGCTGGGTCAAATGGGACTTCCGAACCCAGCTTTTTGAGGAATCTCCAGACTGACCTCCACAGTGATTGCACCAGTCTACACTCCCACCAACAGTGTAGAAGAGTTCCTAACTGTTTTACATCTTTCGTGAGATTAATTCCTAAGTATTTCATTTTTTTGGATGCTAGTGTGAATGGTGTGGCTTCTCTTACTTCTCTCTCAGTATTTTTGTTGTTAGTGTATAGGAATGCTATTTATTTTTGAGTATTGACTTTGTATCCAGCTACCTTGCTGAATTTATTTATTGTATCTAGGAGTTTTTCAATGGAGTTTTAGGGGTCTTCTATGTAAAGTATCATGTCATCTGCAAATAATGATAATTTAACTTCCTCTTTTCCTATCTTTACTCCTTTTATTTCTCTCTCTTGTCTAATTGCTCTGGCTAGTATTTTCAGTACTGTGTTGAATAGGAGCGGTGATAGGGGACATCCTTGTCTTGTACCTGATTTTGAGGTAAAGGCTTTCAGTTTTGGGCCATTTAATATGATGCCGGCTGTAGGTTTGTCATAGATGGCCTTTATCATATTGAGGTAAATACAATCTATAACAATTCTCTGTAAGGTTCTTATCATGAATGAGTGTTGGACCTTATCAAAAGCTTTTTCTTCATCTATAGAGATGATCACATGGTTCTTACTTTTGACTCTATTGATGTGGTGAATTGCATTTATTAATTTACATATGTTGAACCATCCCTGCATTCTTGGGATGAATCCCACTTGGTCGGGGTGAATAATCTTCTTGATGATTTGCTGTATCCCTTTTGCTAATATTTTATTGAGAATTTTTGCATCTATGTTCATTAGGGAGATTGGCCTAAAGTTCTCTTTTTTAGTTGGGTCTTTCTCTGGTTTTGGTACTAGAGTAATATTTGCTTCCAGGGATGACTTAGGAAGAATTGCTTCCCTTTCAATTTCATTGAAGAGTTTGAGGAGTGTCGGCATTAAGTCTTCTTTGTATTTCTTGTAGAATTCTGCAGTGAATCCATCTGGGCCTGGGCTCTTCTTTGTTGGCAAGGTCTTAATTACATTTTCAATTTCAGTAATAGAAATTGGGTTATTCAGCAGTTTTACATCTTCCTGATC
>PVJX010039251.1:0-15872 GCA_004027295.1 Dolichotis patagonum
TGTATACTCCCAGATCAGTGCTGACTGGAGGAGGAAACCATGAGATATTCAGCGCTAATCCCTGGGCTCCCAGCTGCACATCCACTGAGACCAAAACAATGGCCCCCCTCCCAGTGAATCCTGAGGTCTTTGAGCTGCAGCCTGAGAAACCTGGAGGATCATCAAAATGTGGGCAGATGGGGAGGAGGATGGTGAATGAACTGGGCATGCTAGGGCACAGGAAGCTGCCTGGCACCTCCAGAAGAAGATTCTGTGAGAGAGTTGCAAAGATGATGACAGGTAGGCTGGACAAGATGAGGAAGCAGCCAGTGTAAAGAATGGAGTCTACTTTCTTTTAGGCAGTGGGGAGCCATTGAAGGGTGTTGCACAGCAGTGGGAGCCGGGTCTGGCCATTGGTAGGTGTTGGTATGGTTACTACTGTTGTGGTTATTTAGCAAGAAGATGAGAGATATGTTTTGCAAAGATAATTTTGGAAGCTTTATCAGAATAAAAACAGGGTTGATTCCTTTAAATACCTTATTTGAGCGTACCCCAGGATAGGGACAAGGTGTGGCCTTATTTTATTTAATTCTAACCTCCTTATGAGAAATGTATCCTAAACTCCATTTTACAGATGAGGAAACTAAGGCACAAACAAAAAATAACTTGCACAGGGTATCAAGGGGAAAGAGATAGGAGAAGTGAATACATTCAGCAGGTAAGACATTGGTCCAAGCATGAGGTGACAAAGGTCTGCCCTGGATTATGGCTGAGGTAATGGAAAGGGATGACTGCAGGAAAAGGATGTTCATGGGAAAATATGACTAGACTTACTGCCAGACAGGTGAGGTATAGAGGGATATGTGGGTGATCAGTATCCCAGAGAATAGGAGGTCACAGAACAGCCTCTCCCCTCTCTCTCCACTCCTGGCACTAGAAGAAGGGATAGCTGGCTCTCTGGAGACAGGGCACAGGGACATATCTTCAGGGGACATTTCAAACTTTAATGCTGGATTTTCATTGAGAAAAGACCCCTTCCTCCAGCATGCATTGTAAACTGCAAAGCCAGTGCAACAAGCCCCAGACTGCTCACTGGAGTTTGGGCATCTCTTTAAGGAGAAAGTCAGAAAAAGGAAGGCTCAGAGCAGATTCTCCAGGCTTGAGAAACCTGGGAACAGCACCATCCAGGTAGCAGCACTGGGGGCACTGGGTCCTAAGTGAGAGCTGGCCTGGGTATGGCCTCTCTTGACCTCAGAGCCTATAGGCCATCACAAAGGCTAGCCTGAGAGGTTCCAGGTAGAGGTAAAGTGGAGACCCCGGCATCTGATAGTATATGATGCCTGCTTATTCCGCAAAGCAAGCAGAGTTCTGGGGGAATGGGCAAGGGAAGATCTGGCCTATGTCTGTTTTGAGTCTTTCTGTGGTGATTATGAAATACCTTGTTCCTTTAAAAGGATGCAGAAGGCTGAGTTTCCCTGCAGGGGAAGCAGCTGTCTCCATGTGTTTCACAAAAGTTTCAGATTGAAACGACAATGATAACCTAGGTGCAGCTTGGGACAGGCAGTCTGAGGCCGACAGGGATGGGAATGATAGAGGAGACCAGCCTGCTATGGAGCACAGGCCTCTCTGGTGGGGTGTGAACGTAATGCACATATGTGTGCAGTATATATTTATGTCTCCCTGGCCAGTCGAAGCCTTGGAGCCCCGTGTCTGCTTTGGGGGCCCCTTGCAGCTAAAAGTAGGCCTGGATTCTGTAGGGTCCTCCCACTGGGTATCTGTAACCACACATGGACCCCAGGATGCCTAGAGGAAAGCAGATCTGTAGGCACATTCACACCAGATACATTGGACAAAGAGACCGGATATTTTGCTATTCAATAAACTTCATAAACCGGTGGAGCTGAGTGATTTTGCTGCTGCCTGAATGGAAGTATCGTAAGAACCCATGCCAAGAAGATAAATAAGACTGTGGCCCCAGGAGGGAGCTGAAACAAATGTGCAGTGAGAGGTACATCAAAGTAAAACTAGTTTTCCTGACTGGGGGCTCTGTGTGTGGCGAAGTGTGAGTGCATGTGAGCATGTGTGTGCACATGTGTGTATGTGTATGTGTGTGTGTTGGGGCGAGTGTTTGGCAGATACTAGACTATATTGAGGGCCCCAGAGATGTACCCTGGGCTGTTGCCAGCCCTTCTGGAGGCAGTGGTGCACACACCAGGCCTGCCTGGGGCGTAGCTACGATTAGGTCCAGGCCTGCTTGGCACAAAGGAAAACTAGCATCCACAACTGCTGAAGGATATGGGTCACCTAATCAGCTAGCTGAGGGGGAACTCTAGAACATCTGTACACAGAAACCAGAATCATCGTATAGTGGGCAGGATGACCAGCCTTTTTGGCCAGCTGATTTATTCTGCATAGGGGATTCAAGTTTGGGTGTAAAACATCAGTCTTCTCATATTTGGTTCTGAAAATTCCACAGAGTGCTGGGGAAACAGAGGATCATGGGATAGAACAGAATGTTAGATTTGGATGGGCACTTAAACATTGTCTAGTCAAAAGTTCTCAAAGTGGAGCCTTCAGGCCAGCAGCAACATCTGGGAACTTGTTAGGAAGGCAAATGATTGTACTCCACCCTAGAATTACTAAGTCAGTAACCCCTTGGGGTGGAGCCCAGTGGTCTTTGTTTTAGTGCGTAATTTTTTTGTGGGGGGTGGTTTTCTGAATTGCTTTAAGTTTTGAAACCTAGTAATCTATTCTGTCATTCTTGCTTAGAAATGAAGGACTGGAGTCTAAGATGGAACTTTTGCCAAGAGCAAAAAGTTACTAGGACAGTAACTTTGCCTCTCACCTACATGGCCCTGGCCACTTATTTTGCAAATTACATGGAGTGGGGATTTTAATAACTTTTTCATAGAGGAAATTATGGTGTATTTATATGTTTTCCATTTGTTAATAAGCTATTTAGGTCAATAGTGTTGCTGGGAAACTGTGGAAGTTTTTGCTAAAAAGTTCAGACTCTAGGAAGTAGACTTGGAAGTCTCTTCCAGTTCCACAAACCCAGGCCAACAGTTCATTCTCTAGCTGACCCTAAGTCACCAGAACCATCTTCCTTGTCTGTCCTGGGTGCTTTTCTTTTAACTGCAGCACCAATCTCATGGGCTTGCTCATGGATGTTTAATCAATAATCCCTCTATCAATTTGCCAAGCCAAGTAAGGGTGAGCTGGTGGAATTAATTTTGTCTCCTGGCCTTCTTTCTCTGCCTGTCTTGAGAAGACCTGCCTCTCCTTCGGGCTCTCACAGCAGGCTCAGCATGTTTCCAATAGCACACCAGTATTTCCCCAACAGAATTACTCTTTAATGGGAGCGATTTGTTCTCTGTACAGAAACATGTGGGCCCTTGTCAGATGCCATTGTGAAAGCAAGTTGCCCTCCACCTTGGCCATTTGTTCACCTCTTGGAGCTTCCCTTGCTGATCTCAGAAGGGCAGTTTCCTAGATCAAGTAGTGTGAGGAGGACTGAGGGACTTTGTGAGACTTTTGGGTGAGTAACTCCTCTAAAGAGCAGAATCTTAATCAACAGTATGTTTATATCTGTCCAAAATCCTGGGAGAGTCATACAAAATATCCATTTGGTCAGCATTTCCTAGCAAACATAGGAGAAACCAGTTTGCTTTGTTCAATATAAACTACACCTTTTTGAATTCGGGTGAGAGGACAGAAATCTATTCTCTTCCTCCTCCAAAGGCCTGGAATGCCCTGGATAGCAAGGGGCTGGGAGAAGGAAGCCCAGGGTAGCAGAGACTCTTTCAAGGTGAGGGTTCTCTGGCCCCAAATTTTAGTTAACCGGGCTCCTGCTCTGCTGAGAACATGATCTCCCCCCACCCCAACCCCCAGTCCTGAGATATCAGAAGCACTTCTTCCTCACCTCAGAGAGCTGTTATACCTACCAGGGAGGATTTTTTTTTCCAGTTCACCGATTTCATTCCTCCTCTGTTTTCTCTACCCAGTCAGGGGCCTATAACTTGTAGTTAAATAATTAAGTAACTAATATCGATTAAAGTTTATTTCGTTCTGAGCATTTTTTTTTTTTTTCCTGAGCATCTCACAAAGCCCTCAGAAGCACTGGAGTCTCCCTGGAGCATTGCATAAAAGGTTTCAAAATTTCAGATGAAGAGAATGTTGGCCAGTTGATGACAGACAAAGCAGAAGCAGAAAGTGGTGCGGGAAGGAGCTTTCAGTTTCCACTGGGCCCCCGACTGGGCTCCGGGGCTCCGGCTTGTTTCACAGAGATCAAACAATTGTTGATTTCATTCTGATGTACAGAGAACAGAAATGAAAAAAATACAGCCGAGGTGAGACAGAGACAAGTCTCTCTGGAGAGGGCCTCCTCACCCAGGGACCGTATCACTGTAGGATGAGACTGTGAACCGCCGGTTCCCTGCTCCACCGAAACCGTAGGCGGATTTGAGGGAAGCCCTCTTAATGGATTCAAAGTCTGTTGTTTTGATTCTGGCCCCGAATAACTTGCCTCCTGCCCCGGAAGATTTATTTTATTAAGTGCTCCACACCTGAAAGCAATTGAGTCTCGGCGTGGGTGCGGGGGCTGCGGAGGGAGGGCGGCTGAGCGGCCCCAGCATCTCCTCGGCACCGCGTCCTGCGCCTGCCTGCACCTTGGTCTCCGCAGCGCTGCAGCCGCACTTACTCCTCACCGCCAGCGTTGCGGGAGAGCCCGGGGCGAGAGTGGGGGAAGGAGAGGTACGTGGGCCGAGCGGGAGTCGATTTGGTTGCGGACCAGGGGTTGCCCCCGGCGAGGCTGCGCCCGGCGAGGCTCCGCGCCCTCGCAGCGCTGCGGGCCGATCCCGGCGCCCGGTCCCTCCTGCGCGCTCTCGCAACCGGCTGAGCTGTGCGCCGGGCTGCCCTGAGTCCTCTTCCAAACCCGGGATAAGAGACTGAGGTGGAAAAAAACCATTCAAAGTTCAGTGTCAACTTCACGTCTCTATAAAATCAGATCAAAGGAAACAGGCGCTCAGTCTCTTCCTGGATCGCCGGGGGGCTTCGGGGCGCCCCGGGAGTGGAGCCCGCGGCAGCCGGGCGCGCTCTTCTCCCCAACCTGGGGCGAATGAATGACTCAAGGGTCGCAGTGTGGGGCCTGAGTGGGTCCCGGGCGCGCGATCCGGACGAGCGAGACGGTTGTGAACTTGGAGCCTGTCAGACTGACAGCATCCCGCCGGGTGCCATCGCAAGGCCTGGCCGCGGGGAGCGAGCTGGGAACTAAACTGGAGATCGCAGGCTGTTAATTCCCGGGGGTGGTAGAGGGCGACGGACGGACGGACGGACGGACAGAGGTTTCAAAGGCGGCACACTAGGAAGGCGGCTGCGGCGGCTCGAGCCCGGTTGCACTGGCCACCGCGCTCGCCCCAGCCCCCGCCCCGCCGTGACTGCCCCGCAGACCCTGCTGTCCTCGTCGGTCGTCCCTGCTGGCTGCCTTCCGGGGGTTCTGGCGGAGCGCGCTGGACCTGTGCTTTCATTTTCTTTTCCATCTCAATTCCACTCTTTGATAAATACACGTGTTTCCCCTTTGTCTTTCCTAAACTATTCCTTTAAAGTGAAGGATAAAATGGAGCTTTTCTCTAACGCTGGATGGTCGCGGGCAAACTGAGTAGTTTTGAAAACTACAAACTTGCAACCCAACAGAGCCTTCAAGGTTATGACCACTAGAAATGTGAGGGAAGATAAACCGTCCCATCTTGAGAATAAATATGGGGAATTTTATCAGTATCAGAATTATAGTCTCTTTCTCTCACTTCACATAAAAAAAGAATTATAAATTTTGGAATTCTCTGCGTGTATCAGTTTTATGTACCGCTGCATTCCACCCCTCTTGACATAAATTTCTATGTCTGCAGAGGCTGCTTGTATGTAAAACCACATGTGTATTTTGTGTGCTTGTGTGGCTCGATTGTGGCAACAGACAGCTCTTAGTAATGGACATTGCGAGAAGGCTCCTTAGCTGGGCCTGCATGGAAGGTCATTTGTGTTTGGACACCTGGAAGAAATACCCTGGACTCACATCGGTAAATAAACCAGCCAAAAAGGACCTTCACCTTGTACATAGTCTAAAATTATAGGGACTTCACAAGCAGAAAAAAAGGGCAAAAAATTAGAGGGCTCATAGAAAAAATGATGAAAGAGGGAGGGAGGGAGGGAGAAAGAGAAACAGCATTGAAAGATACAAAAAGAATAGACAGTCACAAAAACTAGATGGGGGGCAGCTCTAAGAGAAAAAAGGGAGAGAGAGAACACTGTTGGAATGAGAAATAGAGATGGAAAGAGAAGAGAGAGAAATACACGGAAAAAGAGGGTAGGCACAAAAGTTGTTGAAGAAGAAATGCTTTAAGAAGAATGAAGAAAAGGGCCCTAGCCCAAACTGGGGATGAGATAGAGTGGGGAGAAGATAGATGCCTTACAAGCTGGGAGTCTCCCCAAGGCCAGGCGCCTCCCCAGGACCTTGCTTCTCAGGTTTCCCCAATGTAAGGGAAATCCAGGAAAGTTTTGTGGGCACTGTCTGTTTGTTTGCTCCATGCCCGGATCTGATGATGCCGTTGATTTGGTTTTTAAACAGTGCCTTTGCAGTGCAGCAGGGGTCTGCTAGTCATCCTTAAACCTGCAGATTGGATTAAATTTCGGCCACTTTGATGGTCCTGTAATCTGCTGCAAGTTTTCCAATTTCCAGTCTCCTCTACTCGGCTGGGGGCTGAAAGGGGGCTTTAAAGATGCCTTTGATAGTGTCTCACGATTACATATTTCCATAACCATTTTATTTACCAGATCTTTATGTCTGATGTAGCCCCAGATGTTCTGGGGGGAGAAAAAGAGGACCAGTCCTCTCTGTCTCAGCCTGTGAGGCGCTGGAAACAGGCAACCCATGTGCCATGATACCACACCCTTCTCCAGGATTTCTCTGCTCTTGCCTTCTACCTCCAGGTTTTCCTCAGCCACACTTCCTCATGGCCAGGAACTCCCCTTCAGCATGCAGCTCTGATACAACCAGACCCTAGATGCCCATTTTCCACCAAAATTTTCCCATATCCTGGTTCCCCTTTCATGGTCCCTGCTTGGTGGCAATTTGTGGAGTCGGCAAACTTAGTGTTGTAGGAGGTCAAATTGGTTCCAGGTGCCTCTCCTGAAGAATGTGAACAGGCTCTTCTTGAGACACAATATCCTCGAGAGCATCAGGAGGCATTTCCTTCCTACTCCAACACTTACTGAATGTTATAGAATGGCACAAAGATGCATGCTGAAGTCAATCAAAGATCTCCTACTCTTGAGGAGAATAGTGTCTGCCCTGCATGGGAAATGAGGCCAGTATATGAGCAACTTAGGCAGAGTATGAAGAATGCAGAACAGAAGTATGTATCATCAAGTGGCCACCACTTGCAAAGGCAGCATTGGGAAAGCACATGACAGATTACTATTTGCTCTGGGTTCTTCAGGTCATGCAAAGTCAGACTGGACGGTAATGGAGATTGTTAGGCATTATGGCAGGGCCTCAGGGCACTTTGTAACACCCTGTCCCCAAAGCAGATCACTGGAATAAATTTCTCTCATTTAATATATTTCGTCCAATATTTGTTAAAACAGGAGGCTGGGGGTGTAACTCAGTGGTTGAGTATTTCCCTAGCATGCACAAGGCCTTGCGTTCAATCCCAGAACTGAAAACAACAAACAACAACAATATCAACAATAACAAAACACACACACATACACACAGAACAAACCAGGGAACTGACTAGTTGTTTGGAGTAAGTTTCTCTCATTCAATACATTTTACCCAACATTTGTTAAAACAGGGTCCTGGGGCACAGAAATGGAGGAGATGGGTCTCTGCTGCCCGGGCACTATTGCTGTAGAGCATGTTCTGCAGAATTCCAAAACCTACTCAGGGTGGCTGTGGCAATGAATAGAGAATAGTTAGCAATCTTTGGAACTTCAAAGATTCCATGTGAAGTATCCGTTGGAAGAAAAGGGAGGCTCTGCTGCTTGAAAATACAGAAAATCCCTTGTTCTTAGGAGTTTAAGTTATGAAAAATAGTGAAGTAAATAACTAGCTAAATAAAAGTGTAAAAGTGTTCCAGGAACAAAGACTATGATTAAGCTGTAATCTAATTCTTGCCGCCTGCGTTTCAATTTAAAAACACCTCTAAAGTCACTTCTGTGCTCCCCTGATCAGTAGCACATGGATAGAGCATGCATCAAGCCTAGGCTGCTATATTCTCTAGCATGGTCTTCCTACATCCTGTTCTCAACTCCCATTCCCCAGATACTTGGAAGTGTTCCAAACTCTCTGTTCCTAGAACATTCTAATGTTATTCCTAGAGCAGACCCCAAAAATTGCATTGTCCTGCAAGCTATAACCTTAGCCACAGCCAAGAAACCCCATATGCCTGCCTCGAATATATCCTGTGACTTGCAATATGATAGAGTGCCACCAGGGGGCAGGACAGAAACATGGGGCTCGACTCCAGGAGGGACAGGCTTGATTGGTGTTAGTCACAGAACATGCTCAAGGTCCATTCTCACTTTCCAGTGGGGTGAATCAAGATGAGTGTGAATAGCTCCTACCTGCAGGAATCTTAAAATCTCCTGGTGACTTTGATGATGCAATCTCCCTTCCTCAGGTGGCCAGAGGGGTCTGTCACAGAACTGGAACCCCTGGCCTCTTCTAGCACCTCTCCTCCAACCCCCAGCAAAATCTCCTGTGATCCACCAGTTTAAACTCTGCCCACACTCCTCATTGACTTCTCCAGCTGTGAGGTTCTAGGTTTGGCTCTGATTTTCTAAAATCCCCCCAGGCACAGGTGGGACACAGTGACCACCTGTGGCTCCTTGTAGGTGAGACATCTGAGGAAAGAAGATGCTAGAATCCAAAGTCAAGATCTCCCAGTTAGGGGAAAACAAGCCAGCTCATCTCCTCTCAAGCCTCCTATCCCAGGACAACTGTTCCCCAGCCTAGGCTGAGTTCTGCCTACAGGTCTGCCTTATGTCCCCCTCCTCCTTCCCAGGCGAGGAGGGTGGATACCTGCAACAGGACAGGTCAATTCACCATCCTGGGGCAGGAAAAATGTCACTTAAAGACTACACATGCCCAGAGTGCATAGTATGTCCTTGTGTGTGTGAGGGGGTGAATGGTGGGGATGACCATTGAGATTGCAGGGGCATTTTCTCCTCTAGCTTGGCCTCAATACCTTAGCCCTTAATCTGAGCTATGCTTTAAGCTGCTGTCTGCACAGGGGCCTGTGCTGAGTGCCCACCACGTGAGGAAGAAAGTGAGTTATACATAGTCCCCACCCTTGGGGAAGGGTTTCCAGAAACACACCCAGAGGCCCTACTGAGTGGGCTGCTTGGACAGGTGACAGGGGGAGTAAGATCCCATCTATGTTTTGAAAGAGGCATTATCTCTGATCTGGGATGGGGGGGCACCTCTGGTACATGATAAGCATTGTATTAATATTTGGTGAAACACAAAGGGAGGAGAGAAATAAGCAGCCATCTAAACAAGGGGTGAGCATGTTGTGGGGTTTGATAGTTCCTTGGCCAGAGTCGCTTCTAGGGTCTCCAGCCATTGCAGATCTGCACTTGAGAGTATGGTCTGGGAAGCCCCTGAATCTAAGCAGAACTAGATGCTTGGTCCCTCTAGCTTCTCCTCCCCATGGAAAAGTACTTCCAGGACCTTCCCTCCTGGGCTCTGCCTATGTCCTCCTTTTTTCCTTCTTCCTTGCCCAGCAGGGTCTCCTCTCAGGTCTCCTGGGTCTAGCCCTGCCCCAGCCATGACCCCCTTAGCCTGACCTCTGGGGTTGCCCACTTCCCTTTCACTGGGCCACTCTGATAAGGAGACTGGAAACAGGTTTGCCCTTTCACCTCTGCATATCTCTCTGCAAAGCCTGTGGATCCCCACATCCTGGGTCACATCCTGCGAGGCCCTGTGGCCAAGGTTTCAGGGCAGCAGCCCAAAGCTTTAGATGGAAAAGAAGTGGGGGGACAAAGGGCAGCACAGACCACAGCCCTTGGGGGATGGGCCTCTCCTCATTTTAGCTGAGGACAGTCCAAGTGCCTGGCGAGCCAAGAGCAGGCAGAACAGGATGGCTGAGCTGACCCATCCTTCCCCAGAATTTTGACTGACATTCTTGATGGAATTGGCCGGATGTTTCTCCTTCACAAGAGACATGGCCTCAAGCAAGACAGCTGTGCCTTTCCCAGCCCAGCTGCAGCTGGAGATGCTGAGAACCCAGAACCTATATTTCCTACTTTTGGGATAACATCACTGGGCCAAAAGGTCTCCAGAGAAGGGGTACGGGGGCCTCTGTGAGATCCCAAGAGGGTCAGCACGACTTGCATATGATTATTGTCTGCTGTCTGCCCTCTGTCCTCTTGTCTGCTTGGGTGTGCAGACTCCTTGCCGGTGTTCTCATCTGATACTGGCAGCAGTACTGCAGCGGACCACCTAATTCTCAGAAGCACTTCAGCATATGGCCAGGTGCTGCTCAAGGCACTGAGTCATGTCGTACCCTTTCCTACTTCTGAGTCGGGCACTATCTGCAGACATTGTTGTCCAGAGCTTTCTTCCCTGTGAGCTGCCAGTGTGATCAGATAAACTTGCATTCAGGATATTTTGTTGTAATCTTTACTGATTTTGCTAACTTTGTTGTAATTTTTGCTGCTATGAATTTGTGCACTGGAAGATGTGTGGATATCATTGGTAAGAGTTTCAATTTTGTGGCTTTGAGATAACAAAAACTGAACCGAGAATTTTCTCTTTTGGTGAAATCCCATCACAGCAACTACCAAAGAAACAGCATGCAGAGGGACTGTTATCCTTGTGGCCTATAGGGGGCAGTGAAGGGGAAGGAGGATCTTTTTCCCCTCTTAACCTTGGGTGGTTTGGGTCATTGTGAGTTTTGTGCATGAAGATGAGCTTTTGGGCTCGTAATTTTGGTTCTGCTGTATCTTAATAGTCATGTTGTCTAGTCATTAATCAGTTGAGTAGAACCTGTAGGATTTTGGTCACATCTGAATGCAGCTTGTACTATTAACATTTTTTAACCTCCTACACACAAACACACCCACAAAATGTATCTTTTAAAAATAAATTTTACATCTTTGCCATAAATGGAACACTAGTGGCAGTTGCCATAAACAGAAACCAGCTATAAAAATACATACATAATAAGACAGCAGTGTTATTACATCGTAGCTAGGGTTGCCTATAGAAGGCTTCGCGTCTCAGGTTTGCTATCCTTTCTTAAGCAGGAATGTTGGCAAGTCTTAGGGGTGTCCCTCCTTTCCCATTTGCCACATCTTTGGGAACCAGATTTATTTGAAGGGCACATTGTAATCACATAGGAAAGAGTTGGAGAGGAATGGTTTCCTCATTCTGGATTCAGGGCACCATCTAAGCTTATCTGTAGTTCTGCTCAGGAATTCCGAGTTGTCCCCTGGGCATATGTAGAGTCCCGGCCACTGGCCTGGAAGTCCTCTGTCAGCTGGTCCCCCCCCCCCCCCGCCGCCAACTGGAATCTTCAGTGCACAGAAGAAACTAATGCGGATGCTGGAAGATGAGGGTGGTGGTCTTTGTGGTTACCAGAATATTCCAGCCTTAGTGAGATAATGCTGGAAGGATCTGCTTTCTTCTATAGTGTTCTAGTGACTTTTCAGCAGAGTCTGAGGCAACCCCAAGTTTGAACACTGTGGGAAGTTGGATCTGTGCTTCCTGTTGCTGTGGCTTCCTATGTGATAGCCTCTGTTCTGTCTGCTTCTGGACTTGTGTGTCCAGCTGTCCAGTTGTATTGTCCCCTTGCAGACCTAATGGCACCTTGGCCATCACATGTCCAGCCAAAGCAGAAACCTTGACTCCCCACAAAGCTGCTCCTCTGCCAGTCCTCTGTCTTGGTAGGGACAGTGCCACCGTCAGTGTCAGGCCAAGAAGACTTGTGGCCCCTTTCTTTTCTGCACAGTCCAGATCCAGTCCATCGGTCTGTCCTGGTGGCTGCCCCTTCCAAACCTGTCTGGAATGGAGTGACTTCCTGGGACCTACCCCACCTTCTCTTGCCCAGTCTCCCACAAGGAGGGATAGAGAGACCTTCTAGCTGGTCTCTCTATCCCTCCTTGTTTTCTACACACCAAAATCAGAATGGTCTTTTGAATATTTAAATCAAATCTTATCTCCCTTTGGCTCAAAATCCTTCTGTGGTTTCTCATAACACTGAGAACAAAACCTAAATTCCTTCCACAGTCAAGGCCTTGCCCATCTTTCCTTTTCCTCACACTCTCTATCCAGGGTTTTGCACACTCCCACCATGAAAGCCTCTTTCTATTGCTTGGACACTCTATCCTACCTCAGGGCCTTTGCTCCTGCTGTTTTCTCTGCCTGTCGTCACACTGGCCCCACTTTACCCCTTCACTTGGTTTAGACAGTGCATTAGTGAGGTCTCCATGCCACCCAGAGATGGCCTCTCCTCCACCCTGCTCTAACCCCTTCCCCTGCTCTATGTTTTCTCATAGCTGTTATTGCTATTGATGTTTGAGGAAGTCACTATTTCTTCTTCACTTTTTTTGTTGTTTTTTTCAGACAGGCTCTCACTATGCAGTTCAGGCTGTCATTGACCTCACCTTGTAACCCAGGCTGATCTCAAATTTGCAATGATCCTCCTGCCTCAGCCTCCCAAGTGCTGGGATTACAGGTATGCACTACCATGCCTAGCTTTCTTCCTCACTTTTGAAGGATAAGTTCACTAGATACAGAATTCTAACTTGGTGAGTTTTCTTCTTTCAGCATTTCAAATATTCCCTCTCATGTTGTTTGTTTTGCATCTAAAAAGATGTCTGATGTTATCCTTGTTCCTTTGTAGGTAAAGTTTTTCCCCCTTTCTGACTTTCTTCAAGATTTGCTTTGTCTTGATTTTCTGCAGTTCAAATATGATCTAAGTATTTGGTATTTACTCTTGTTGGTATTCTTTCTGTTGACATCATATTATATTTTTATTCATTTGCTTGTTTTTTTTCTAACTGCCTCCCATATAAGAATGTAAATTCACGAGCACAAGGACTTTGCCTTTCTAGTTCCCAGTGGACAGGTTTGGGAGCCAGTGTCATTCAACAAATATTTGTTGAATAAAGAATGAAGATCAAATATAGAATTTTAAGTTTCTATAAGAAAGCAGTGTCACTCAGTGTAATTAACGCTACAAGATATTTCATATTTTCTTTCTTTATTTGAAGTTATTTTATGTGTCAGTATAAAGTTGTCAGCTGGAGTTGATGGAATCATATTCATGGAAATGACTGCTGAGTTATTGAGTAACTACTACAGCCTGATGGTTTTCACATATGCTAACCCATTTACCCTTTACCAGAACTCTTTAAAGTAAGTTCAAGTATTTTCTTCATTCTAGCTAAAAGGAAACCGAGACACAGAGAAGGTGAGTAACTTGGTTAAAGTCACACAGACACCAAAAGATACGGTTAGATTGTGAACCCATGAGATGTAACCCCTGAGACCATTTAACCTAACCTATGACTTCTGCCTCTACTTCCCTTTCACTGAGGTATAAGCAAAGTGCACTAATCCCAAGGCCACAGCTCTGTGCATATTCTGACTCCTGTGTAGATATTTCCCAGGCCCAGCCCATGTGGCCCAGGCCTTTCAGTGTCCTCTCAGTCAATTCTCTGCAAAGTAACTACTGATCTAACCTCTACCATTGCCAATTGATATTTTAAAGGAACATCTTTCATTTTGTCTATTTTTTTCTTTTGATTTTTATGTGGTTCTTGGCATTGAACTCATATCTGAACTCAGGTGCTCATGTTTGCTAGGGAAGCACTCTCCCACTGAACTACATCTCTAGTCCTATCCTCTTTCTTTAAAAAAAAAATGGTGCTAAAGTATCATTCTTTCACTTGTTCTTTAATGCCCTTGCTGTGTAAATGAAAAGTAAGGAAGCTAAAAGATAATTTCATGGTTGGTTAATACCAGATTTGGGAAGCAGCTAGTTAAAACCCTTACCTCAGATCATGCTTGGCTCTGAGGTGCCTTTCTTCTTGAGTCTCCTAGATGGAGGGAGAGGGGAGCTGTGGAGGGACAGTCATGCATGTTTTGGAAGTGCTGGCCTGTGCCAGGTATTTAACACACTTGCTGATGGATGGGTGGAGAGATTTGTCATCCGAAGGGCAAGATGATATTCTTGCCCCCCAGAAGTTCCTGGACATTAGCTTTCCTCTGTCTGAGGAGGAGACACTGCTGCCAGCTGCGATGGTCAGATGTCCCAGTCTGCCAGCCTGATGCCTGGAACTGTCTAGCGCCATCTAGGGCCCTTGGATGACTCTCACTGCCCCCACTCATACCCACACAGATGTGTACCATCTGCATTACCATTTCTACACTGTGGCCCAGGCCTGGCTGCCCTCCATGGCTTTCTTCCAGACAGCCTAGCCTCTACCACAAGGTCTTCTTCTGCCTTCCTCCTTCTCCTGCCTGGGTCTGGGCTAGGTCAGTGCAGAATCACAGCTTTGGGAATGTCACAGCCCAACAATGAGGGCTTTCATGGGAGGGGGCACACAGTTCACAGGGGAGAGAAATCCACAGATATTTCTTTGCCCTTGAAAGCCCAGAATTCTCTGTGGCCCTGGTCATTCCGTTTCTAGTGCTCTCTTTCTCTCCTCCTTTCTCTCCCCCTCTACTCCGTCTACCTATCCCCAATTCTCCCTCTCTGCCTCTCTCTTCCCCCTTCCTTCCCTCCCTCCCTTCTTCTCTTCTTTCCTCATGGACAATTGGACAAAGACAGTGACAGCTAGAAGGTCTTAATTCCAGGTCTGTTACTTACTCCTAGCACCCCACCCCGTTTCTAAGTCTTTGAAATGCTCTCAAGTACCTGTGAGTGAAGGTATGTTTATATTTTGACAAATGCAGCAGAGAGAAAAGAGGCAGCGAGGAAGTGAGAGAGAAGGAGCTAGAGAATAGACACAATGAAGTACCAGGACACGCTGGGATAGAGGTGGCCAGGGAAGACACAATCCCTTCCCAGGTTACAGCTCCTAGGGGTCAAATGTGCACATGGCCTGGCAAGGGCTGGGTACCCCAGCTTTGTACCTGGAGAATATAGATAGGCAAAGTTGTACAACTCTGGGGTAGAGATATGGAAGGAGTGCTGTGATCCTTGACTAGAGCTGCTTCTTTGCCTCTACCCACCCCATGCAGCCAAGCTAACCATAAGCTACAAGGTTCCCTAGCCTCCTAAAAAAAGGGCCGGGAAGGGCAGGACCAGGATCAAGACTGAGGCCCAGCCCTACATTTCTAGGACCCCACTCTGCCCCTAGACCAACAGCTATCTGCCCTGCTCCAGCCCTGTCTAGTGCCCACTCAGAACTTCATATGCTCAAACTTCACAATCCCCAGCCTCCCCATTCCCAGGGCCCTTCCCTGGGTGTCAGCAGCAATTTCCTTGCAGGCCTGGTGACAGGAGCCTGTGCTGGCCCAGGGGAAACCCAATGCCATGGAGTCAGCAGCAGGGGTCCCTTGGTGTCCTGAGAATGGGGCTGAGATTGTACAGAGCTGAGCAGCCCAGAGGGTGGGTAGACTGCTACTACCCCTCCTCCCTGGCTCCCCTGTCCCTTCCACACTCACTAGCTCTTACCCAAAGACTCTGGCAAAGATCTCTTTTCCCCACTTTATAAGCAGACCAGACTGGAGAAAGTCACCCATGGAGACTCTAGATATGGTGTGAGGATACTGCTTGGGGGAAGGGCAGAATGGCCTCAGTTCCTTTTCTCCCCTTATAATCTAGCACCAGTATTCAGACAAACATTTTCACCCCAGGTCGCATCAGTAGCTGATAGCTATATAT
>PVJX010039252.1:0-15868 GCA_004027295.1 Dolichotis patagonum
CTGCAGTAGCCCAAGAAGCTGACAGTATACCTGTTGTGCAGATATGAAGACAGCCCAAACGTACGTGTCCCAGCATAGACAAGTCACAGGACCGGTTTTACAATACCAAAGAGTGCTGGTTGGTCCCAGTTACCTAGTTTTTTCACCAAGAAACTTCCCATCTTCTTTGGGTAGACATGAATGCTGTGAACAGGACGAGCTTTTCTTACAGCCGTGTATGGTCATGTCAACGTTCTAGCAAGTTGGATATATAAATTGAAGACTTTCAAGCTGAGGTACTTCTTCAACCTGCTTGGTTAGATTTCCTCTAGATTTGGCAAAGATGATCAGATAAACTTAGAGTAATATATTTGCTCACTATCTAAAGCCTGCATTGAGGGCCCAAGAGTGCCGTGCCCATGGGAACCCTCCATGTCCCCTGCAGGCTACCTTCCACTAATACTGAGTGAGGAAGCATCCGAGGGGACCACAGGTGAGATCTTGGAAGTTTTGAGCCCATGGAAAAGACTAGAAGAAAAAAAAAATCAGCTTCACTATGTTTAACTAGTCCTCCTCAGTCAAGTCAAGGGGGCAAACTCAGATTTTTGCATCCTGGAGAACACAAATGGACTCGATTCTACCTGTGCTACAACCGACAGCTGTAGCAGTGTTTTGGTTTCCTTGGGTACAGGGAAGCCAACTCACGACCTCACACTGCCCAGAGGGCAGATCCTATGCCACTAAGCTATATCCTCGACCCTAGCTGTAGTGTTAAATACTTATACATCTCTTATCTAAGGCCAAGAGCTATTTATGTGGAGATCAAAAATGACAGTGAATGGTTACTTTTTAAGATTACAGTAAGAGACACTGCCGTTAGCCCACCTTAACATACCCCCCCATTTCAAACTCACATGCCCTATCATTGTCACTTTCTGAAGCAGTTCTGGAAGCCCTCTGAGTGTCCTTAGTAGGACTGTTGCTGCCTCACTGTCCTGAATCGATTCAGGATGTTTCCTTCATTTTGGACACTTAGCGTTCACTAATTTTTGATCCCACCTTATAAATACACTCAGGAAGGATGATGCCCAGAACCACTTCAGCAAGAGGACAAAGTGGATGGGATGAGTGTGCTTCAAGAGGGACTATCTTGAGGGATTAGTGGTGATGTATCTTTCACTGTAACACTATAAACCTCCACTGGAGGTTTCCATCAGCCCCTGAATGCCCCCGTTAGATTCAACAAGATGCCCGTAAGGCAGGGCACTGGCCAGAGGAAGCAGAGGCTCAGTGTGACACTGCCTTGCTCAGGCCACCCAGCTTGACAGAACTGTCCCTGGTGACTAGGCTCAACTCCTCAGCAGGGCTGCCAAGCCCTCCAGAGGTGCCCGGCTCAGCTCCAGACTCCCCCATGGAACTGTGGCCAGTCCCAGTTCTCTAACCGGTGTCCATCCCATCACTGTGTAAAACCTTCTTGGTGCAATAGATTTAGGGAGCAAAGATCCCAAAGCACTTTTGTCAAGTCTTGGTGAGTCACAGTTAAGTTGATGCTCAAGAGAGTTATTGGTTTCTTGACCACAAGATACCACACTTGGGCAGTAAGTTAGGCCAGAGTGGCGATTTCCAAGGAACTGGGTCAAGGCGGGTACTGAGTGCTCGAGTCTGAATCTGAGGCCAAACAGAAGAGGTTAACAGCTCCGAGTCCAGGGTGGATTAGGCCCCACTAAAGGCTCTCGAATGTGTTACACCAGCATTTCCCCAGGATCACTGCAGGACTTCTCTTTGCCCAACCCTTTTGGTCCTTGACATGCAATCCCAATCCCTGAATGAGCACAAGTATGTGTTACTGCCATGCCTGGGGATACCAGCAACTCCTGCAGAACCCCACTGCACCTAGCATCTCCAAGGGTTCCTGGAAGCACCAGTACAAGCCCAGGAAGAGTTACAGGTCAGGCAGCATGCAAGCCTAGTCTGTGACCATCTTCTGTTGGGAATTTACATTTAAAGTAGGTCAGTTTCTCGGACAAGGTCACCTAGGCCCAGATGAAGATCAAACAGCTGCTGGAAAATCCCGGTGTCCAGTGTTCTACCCCTTCAGTCTAAGTGCCTTCGATCTACCCCTAACAGATCTCCAGGGGAAACTATAAGCACGTGCTCACTTTCTGCTTCCACAGCAGATGAGGCTGGAAAATTGCTTCTCCCATCCCCCCACAGGGCTCCCACACCCACAGCTGTGACTCTCGCACTGTCAGTGCCTGGCCAACAAATGCATTTCCTGGGGATGTCTCTCAGGGAAACCCGTGTCTCCCCACATACCCTGCACCAGCAGACCTGGCTGGCAAGGGGCTGTCCCCAGATGACAAGGCACTGTTACCATGTGCAGGTCTAGAGTTTCCGACGATTGAATATGGGATGCTTAACGGAAGTCTAGTTAGTTGACCTCTGCTGAGCCCCTCAGAGCCATGGCAGGAAGTTCTGGGACCTTGTGTGCTAGTGCAGGTGGAGGGTGCACAGGGCCACCTGACTTGTGATCCTTGCTCCCTGAGGGTGTGTACATTATCCCCGAGGGATAATGACCTGTCTCTTGGCTGTGATTTCTTTCACCTGCCCAAGCTGGCTTCTACCTGCTTCACTATCGCCCACCTGGGCTGACAGGCTGGGCCTTAGAGTACGGGCAGCAATAGTACACACAGCCTGCAGTTCACCATTGCAGCCTGTAGTAGTTCCCAAACCCTAAAAGCAGCAGATCTGGCAGGGTACCTATCCCTTGGAGCACAGTGACCCGACTGACTTCCAGTGGGCCCAGATACTTCTCTCCTTTCTACGTCTTTCTCCAGGCAGGTTTCATGGCCACTGCACCGTGGAGTCACAGTGACAGAAGCTCCTCAGTGACCCGTAGCCTTCTGCTCTCAATGTCCAAGGCACACATCGGGCTCATCTGTCTTCTGGTAGGAGGAGCTGTGGGGACAAGGGCATGGTGGCAGTTGTTCACATAATTATGGGTGCACAGGGCACCACAGAGCCCCTCATCCAATCCCTGTAACCTAGGGGGCACTTATTTTGATTTTACAGATAGAACAGCCTCAGAAGTTAGTAAGTCATTCATAGCCCCTAAATACAGAGGGGCAGGACAGGGCTGGGTGGTTTTTGGCCTGGGACTATGAGACTACATTATTTACAGGTTGGAACACAGTTCCATAAAAGTCAGTTGTGTGAGGCTCCCCCCGCAAAAAGCAGAAGGAGCCAGAAGGCTAGCCCCTTTCACTTCTGTTTGAGAAGTCAAACAGGGTCTTGTTGCTCAGACCCTCAACTCTACCTACAGCACACAAACTACTCACCCAAGGGTCAGCCACCCCACCCCCTCACCTCCCCCCTTAGCAGTGCACAAGCCACCATCTGCCTGCTTGAAGGACAGTCACACCAGTTCAAGTTCTGACTCCACTTCAACATCCCCACACTCAAATCTGTAAAATGGGGCCAAATCCCACCAGCAGGCACTTAGGGTTTAATCCCAATCAAACTGGTCCTTGGCTGCAGAGCTCAATTCCTTTTCCTATCATCCCAAATAAAATGCATTGCATGGGGCCTTTTAGTCAGACTTAGCACCAAATCAAAATGGCATCCATGTATCTACTTCAAGGGTGTTAAACCCACCCACTGTCTACCTGAGAACTATGTTGGATTCTAAAGCACAAGGGCTAGATAAAACTGCGCTGAAATTCTCAGGTCAGTTGACTTAATATCCTTGTAGTTAGTAGACAAGAGTTTTCAGGCTAGCAGACTGAGCTGATGAGCGAGTTTTCCTAAGAGGAGATCTGAGTCCTCGGATCCGAGTCCTGCCGACTGCTTGGGGGAACTATTGATTGGCATTTGATTTGGGGGTTGGTTAGCTTAGGCTCAGACTACTGGGCATGGAATTCTTGCATGTCTTTCAAGAAGCTATCATTTGCTACAATAAGAGCTATGTCATGCCGTCTGGTTTTCCCTTTATTTTGCCTCTCCAGTTGCCAATCTTCGTGTCCTTCAGTGCCTGAGGTGGTCAAATTGCACAAGCTGCCTCCATCCAGCCCCCTGCCATTTTAGGAGTCTGACATTAGGAGTGTAGTGGAGGATAAAGGCTGAGACCTTGACTCCCCCAAGTCTTTTACAGGCCTCAGTATTGAGAGACGCCAAGGACACTCCACCCTAGCTGCTTTCAGACAGCTCTTGTCCTACCCTTAGCTGTAAAAGCTTTTGCCACCATCAGCACTTAGGGATGGCATTGGCTCTCACCAGCCCTTACCCCCATCGCTGTCCTATGTTTGCTTGGCTATTCCTTGTTAGTTTCTCCTGTTCTGCCCTTGTATCCCCTACCCTGGCCCATTCATTAAGGCAACTTCAATCCAGCACTGAGACATGCGTTTCCCACCCAGAAACATGATAGCTCCTCCCAGGCACAGCTATGTAAACTAATGAAGCTTAATGCAAAATAACGCAAGGTAAACATTTTCATTCAAAAGTCTTACAGATCTTAATGAGAATGCGAGCCCTTTGTTAAAAAGTTAAGGTTGTAACTGCAAAAATGTTCATAATGCTGGTTCTGAATCCCCTTCAACATGAATCCCCTACCAGGCTACAATCGCATGGGGCCATGTGCTGGGGGGTAGACATGGGCATAAGGCCACCACTGGACCTGCAGCTGGGAACCCTCATGAGACTGCTTTTGCCCTGGACCCAGAGCTGAGAGCAAAGTGACCTCACCAGTAATCAGCTTCCCCATTTCCAAACCACCTCGTAGCTGAGCCATGTGCTCCTCCAACAGCAAGAGGACTTCAGATCCTGATGGGTTAGCATTAGCCACTGCTAAGAAGGTGCCCAAGGTGTGAGTTCTGTTCTCAGGGGGCAGAATCCAGTCACTGCCCTATAGTCTTGAACTTCAGACCACCCCAGACTGCAGGACACGTCCACTCAGCCTTCCTCTGTGCTCCAAACTCCATCCAAATCCAAGGCCCAGCCAGCCTCCCCCAGCTCCTTTACTTAGCATTCCCTGCTACATCAGTCTCTTGCCTGTCTCTTACCGTCTTAACATCTCCTCAAAGCACTTAGATTAATGCAGGAGTCTACACGTGCATTTCACATGTAAGCACAGCTCAGGCTGGGCATCAGCCCACAACTACACAGCAAGCAAGGCATGGCTGGACCCAGGTTTTCAGAGTTGGCTGATGGCGCTGAAGTTCTGATCCTCAGCATGTTGCCAAGATTGGCCCCAGCCAGCTAGAACCTCCTTGAATCCTGTTAGACTGATAATGTACGTATCCAATGTGGCAAGCTTTCAGCCCACATGAGGATGAAACCCTATGCGCCTTTGGTTTTCCTGTATTAACATTTAAAAGTGTCGGGAAATTGCCTGTGTGTTTGTAACAGCACTTAAAGACAGGAAAATTCAGTGTAGAGAAGACTTTTCTAAGAAATGTGGGAAGTTTTCCGTACACACAACTCCCATTACATACTTGAGAAAAGCCATAATGGAGAAAAAAAATCTGCAAATAGGTGAGCAACATTTGAAAGATACTTTCCCCCAATGCCTTCATATAAATGAAAATATTCACATAGGAAAAGCCAACTTATGGGAAATCCTTAAATTCTTCCAGTTACCTTGAAATGAGGGATCCTTACTGTACAGAATCCCTATGTAGATTATGTGAGAAAGCTTTTGGAGATTCCTGTAAATTCAGAAAATATGAGCAAACTCACACTGAAAGACAGTGCAACTATCAAATGTAGGAATTCTCCACTTTCATATGACCTTTTACAGGAACATGGCATTTTACAGTGGAGAAATTCTAGTCTGTTTCATCAAACTGCTTTTTGTCCTTTTGGGTTCATTTGTGCTTACAATGAGGAAGACACCATGAAGCTAAGATGTACTTCTTGGTTGCCTTAAGTACAAAGAAGCTTATTAGATAAATACCTGTGAATGCACAAAATTAATTTCTCATTTTCCAAAGTCTGTCTCAGGTTCAAGGAAACATACAACTATAGCATATAAAAACTTGATGTCAACCCTGTAAATGCTACGGCTATCCATAAAAGATATCCTTTTATTTTTTTAAAATAATTTTATTTAAAGAGAAAAAAACAAAACAGAATAAAGGGTAGTGACAATACAGTATTCCAAGGAAAAAAGGAAAAGAACAACAAAAAAAGAAATTATTACTTGACAAATTACATACTGACTCCTTGGAAATAGTTGTTCAACTTACAAAGTTAAAACATGTAAAGTAGACATTCAAACAGTGAGACTGTTAACAGTTCTGCTCCATGATCTGACAAAAACAGCAATATGGTCATCCATCTTACCCACTCAAATATACATTCAATTATATCAAAAGGGTAAAATTAAACAACAAAACAGCAAAGCGGATCACAAGAAAGCAATGTAACAGACACAAATTACAAAAGTAGACAATCAGAGATATTCACTATCATATTGACTCTTGTTTTCTTCCAAATAGTTGTCCATATTGTCACATACGGGGAATTCACATGAACAACCTAGTATGGAATTGATCTGAGCAGGACAAGGAGGGCATTTTCAGGTCTTCAAGACCAGACATTAGGGAAGCCAATGAAGGGTGTCATAGTGTCTCATTCTCCTCAAAACAGCTGTCCATATACCTTAATGTGTGTTGAACTTAGACAAGGCAAAGCAAGCTAAGATCACTTTGAACAAAAAGTGATAGTTTTGCTGGATTTCACATCATGATATTATGGAATCAGCACTGGGTATTGTAGTGTCTCTTTCTTCAAAGTAGTTGTTCATTTCAACATGTGTTATATAGTTGGTTCTCCTAAACTGTTTATAAGCTCTACAAATGCATGTGTCTCTACATGTATAACTATCACTTCTGTATTAGGAAAAACAAAACAAAGCAAGATAAAACAATTCCTAGAAAAGCATGAGGCAAAAAGGTCACATAAAACCACAATACAAGGTGATCTACAATGGTTACCATGATGTCTCAGCAGTGTATAACATTAATAAAAATGAAGCATTGGAGACATTATAAGACTTCAAAAGCAAAATGTAATAATCAAACCAGAGTGGGTATCTATCGGCCAGGGAGAACCAGCAAGGAAACTGCCTCCATCTCCCACCGACCCTTCCCCCGTGAGCAACTGAACAAGACAGGCTGAGAATAGCTATAATAAGGGTATCTTTTATGGATAGCTGTAGCCAGTGTCAGAGTGCACTTACCAGATTAGGTGTGGGTAACGGTGCACCCCACCCTCTATTTCCACTCAACACAAGCCCTGCCCCACTCTGGAGGCAGCTGTTTCTGCTGTCCATTAGCAAGGCTGGTCCAGTTCCAAGAGCCCTCAATCTGCTAAATGCCTTGTGAAGAGATCTGTTGCCTAGTAATGGACACGGCGACTCTTGCACTTCCAGGTCCTAGGAAAGCATTATCTACGGGTCTTTTGGCATCCCTGGATCAGACAGTGTGCTAGTTTTTCTGTAGTCATACTTGTTTATTGTCAGCTCTAAGGGGTAGTTTAGTTCTATTTGAAGAAAATCAGGGCATCCCTCAGACAACTTTATAGGGAATATAGAGCAAGTAAACAATTAACAAACCCACGTAATAAGCATGTGAGTATTATTCCTATAAATTGTTTTGTCCCTAGTATGTTTGGGTCTCAAACTATGAAGTCTGAAGTGGGACTCTTTTGTAGTGTAACAGGAATGGCAAGTAGACATGAGCTCCCCCCAGAGGAGCAGCCATTGTGTCAAGCACCACTGATACATTCTAACTTGGACAAGTATTCCCAATTCTTGATCTTAAATTTATACACATTAAATGTTTCAAAAAAAGCACATGCCCAACTCTTGCCTTTACGATAATGGCCACAGGGGCTGGGGAGATGGCTCAGTGGCCTACCAAGTACAAGATCCTGAGTTTGATTCCCAATACAAAAAGTTTGACCACAACCTAGGGTGCATAAACACAGGCTTAATATCTTCACCTTCTGCCTAGTTATCAAAGGCTGCACCTGAGAAACTCCAAGCCCCACCTGAGCAGTGAGGCTCCATCCTTTTTGCTAGATGGACTCTGCCACTTGTCTGGTCATGACCTATGGGATCTATGAGTCAATTTCAGTTGTTGGGAGGACGACATTCCCTAGCACCTTCCTGACCTTGGCTTGCACTGAGAAGACAGCTTAGTGGGGCCCACAAATGACAATACAGGAGGCAACACAACAGGCATGGGTTTAGAATCCCAACAGGCCTGAATCGAGGGAAATCTGTCACTCTTGCTGTATGCTCAGGAACACGGGAGCTAAAGCTCCTTCCACTAAAATGGAAATGAAGTCTTCCTCATGTCCTACAGAAGAAGGAAATGAGGCTAGACTGGCTCAGGGTCTGGTAACATAGTAGCTATTAACATGGGTATGCTAGGAGTGAGCTCTCGCACCAGAAGGGCCTTGCTGTTTGATGTGGCTATAGAATACACTTTCAGGCCAACAGAAGTTTAGAGTCAAGTTTGTAGTCCTTGATTGTCTGGGTCTCTATGTGCTGGTTACACTGCTTTTAAGTGTCTTGTGTTTTACCTTTACTCCAAACATTGTTTAAGTTTCTGCAGGAGTAGCAGGCACTGCTAATTCAGCAATGTGAGAATGGAGAAAAATGACAACTTCAAAACGAAGTCCTGCAAGCTTTGGGCCACAGCATCAGATTGGTGTACATCCTTGTGTAACTTTCTCCAAAATAAGGCAGAGAAAAGCCTTCACTTGGCCAGAGGAAATACTGAGTCATTTGGAAATGCTCAGCAAAGGATCTGCTAGTGCGGTTGAAGACTGCAACAAAGCACTTGGGACATCTAAGATTTAATCTTGTAATTCATGACTCTGAGCATTTTAACTCCGTAAGATGGTCCCCCTTCTGTAAAAAGTACCAGTAACACACTCCATTCACTTTGAGCCAGAACAGAACATTGTTTCAAGAGCTACACCAGCAGACTCACATGTCTGTCTTACCTAGTTCCCTGCACAGAACACAGATGGAAAACAGTCGGGAAACTTGGCAACCCACCCGTGGTGGTTGATTAATGGGCAGCTTGAGTGGGAACGTCCAGTTGATGTGTGGAAGACCCACATGAGGACTGTTGTCAGCAAAATATTAAAGGAGAACAGGACAGGAAAGTTTCATGCTGATTTTCCTCAGCAGCTTTGGTTGCTCTCTGGAAGAGTTCTAAGTCCTTGCATTTGCCAGGAATGGCTGTTCCCTTCAGAGGGGTTCTGCTTTTTGCTTTCACCTCGGACATCTTATCTCCTGGCTTTTGGCACTGTGGCTTCCAGCTCCAGCCTTCCAGTCTGCCCGCACAGCTCTACCATCAGAATCAGCCACTGGAAACAGCGCAGACCCCTCACAGTCTTCTGTTTCAGATCCTCAGCATTCTGATATGGACTCGAGCAGGAGGCTGCCATGGGCTTCAGGCCCTCGGCTGCATTCTTCAGCTCTCTACCTTGGGAATGGATCTCTTGTACTCTAACACATTTGACACTGTGGGTGGACACTGTCAGCAAATCATGCGAATTGTTGTGTCCTGCCTTAAATGTTTCTCTCGAGAATACTAATATGCAGCCTGAATAGAGAAATGTAGCACAAGAGTTAAGCTGGAAAGCATCTCAGGCAGAAGTGAAATGCTGCAGAAAGAAGTCCCATTAGAGAATTACAAGCCATTGTCAGAACCAATAGATACAAGTCACTTATGGAGCAATAGAGGCACACCTGGGATCGTGAAGGATTAAGTAACCTGCCCCTTCCCAACTGCTTTAAAGCCTCTACAGGGTTTAGATTCAACTCAGGTTGTGCTTGGCAAATATTAATCCAACTGACTGTAAGGAGAGCCACTCTTGGAGGCCTCTCCACCTCGCATTCCTAGCCATTTACCAGGGAAATTAGGCCAACTGAAGCATGGATCTACCTCTCTTGCACCAGACTACGTTGGAGCTTTAAGAGTGATGACCAGTGCTCAGTCTCTAACGTGCGACCAATCACTAGGTTAGTAAACTTACCAATGAAGAAGCTATTCAAGTGGTCAGAATTTCATGACCTGCTGGCGACTAACCACCAGATGTTTTCTGTCCACATTCTATGGTCCCTACCATCCTCATCTCTGACCTCATGTTGGACATCCTGCCTGTAGGACTCCAGGTATCAAAACTGTTTGGGGCCATCCTAGCCTGGACACCATCTTTCTCCATATTGAAACCATTCTCACCTTTTATAACCTCTCTGAAGACCATTAAGCAATTCCAATGTGAAATTTCATCCTGTATGTTATCCTTTCTGCCAGAAATGGTTATAGAACAGGAATACATTTTATGACTCCAAGGTGAAAGAATGTGTCTTGGAAAGGCACTTGTGTATAGTGGATGACAAGTTATTGCATGTTTTGGGGAAGGTCTAGTGGTCGATGAACCAGACAGCATTCATGCTACCCCCTTATGACTTTCACTGTCAAGGAAACAAGTCAAATGTTTAAAAGTCCATTTGGAGAGTACTTCACATAATGGTTACGAGTTCATTGCACCACAAGGCCACATCCAGGGTGAGGGCTCTATTGCACTGCCTGCAGCATGGGTTGCGCCAATGGACTGGCTGATCAGATAATATTCCAAGTGCCTCGAGCTTCTGCTCACCCTGCTGGTGCTTTTATGGCACACTCAAGACATTACCCACCTAGACTTATGAGCAAACAGGCCTTGTGCAGAAAGTACATTGCTCATTCCAAGACCTGGATCATCAAGACGTTAATCTCATATCAGGAGTAGCTCTCTGCCATGGTAGTACTCTAGAGCACCGGGAGATGCCCCACTGCTTCCTTCCTTGGCTCTCACTGGTGCTCTAAGCATTGCGCCAATAGATGGCAACTACTGACACCACCATTGCAGAGTCAGGCGAGCAGTCCAGGTTTTCTGGGCTACCGATGACACTGTTGAGGACCACAGATTCACAGTGACCAGTTTTGCGTACTTTCCTGTGGGATGAAAGATTGGGATTGTTGATACCACCCATCTGGGATTTCCTATTGACTCTTCCAAGCATAAGATCATCTATGCTTTCTTGTTATCTCAGGATTATAATCAAGGACAAGATACTTTTTAAGTGTAAGATCATCTACACTTTAAATCATAGGATTGTACTTGGGGGGGGGTCAAGATGCTTCATAAGATTATCTATGCCCTCTGGAGTTGGAGTCTTTGGTTGATACAGTGGTAGGTGGGGCTAGCAAAGAGTGGCTGTTTTGGGGTGGAGGAAGTTGGTTCCAGGGACATCCACTCCCAGCCCTTGTTGGAATACAATACTTGTCTGTTTTTCTCCCAGCTTTCTTGAGACTGACCACTGAGATTCTTGGCCAGGTTCTCGATACTGACCATTAGGACTCCTGGCCGGTTCCTGGTAGTACACAATGTACCAGCCGGTGAGGCTGAAGCAGGGGACCAGACATTGAGCACCTTAAATCTTCATCACTCAAGCGATCCGGCAGCCAACCCTGAAGAGTTTGGAACACTTGTGAGAACTCAAAGGGCCAACTCAATGCTGTGACACATATGAACAGCCATGTGATTTACTAGTGGACGGGTACTAGACCAAAGAATCAGAAGTCTGTTACCCCTTCCTACACCTAGGAAAAAAGTGATGACCATCAAGAACTGCAAGGCTGCAATCACAGGCTTCCTAGAAAGCTCCAACAATGGAATTTGGGAACAGGTCCTTCCCGCAGGCAATAGGTTTGAAGCAGATGAAGTCACTGCAAACAAAGGTGCCTGAAATAACTGTCAATACCCACATGGGAGCAGCTTCCTGCATGGGTTTTATGACCAGGTCCCTAATATTGAGGAGCCCCCGAATGTATCAACTGGCCCTCAGTGCCAGGGATGCCCACGTCTGTACCACAACACGAGACCTCATTAAACTCATGTCACTTTGCAAGTCGGCATTCCAGCTCTTATTTTTTACTTTCGCACAGAACCCTGTGAAGACCATTAAAATAATTCATCCTGTCCCCATCTGAGCATACCTTATTTCCCCTCAGAACTGGCCGACTCAGGAGTCATGGTATTGCCCCGTGTTTAAGCTTTGGCTCCTGCTTCTCACTAAATGCCAGCTGTGCTGCACCAGGACCTCTTTACATCCTCTCCTTTCCCCTCATTCCCTGCGCTGCTTTTCAGATTAGGTTTTAAGCTAAACTGGGCACAGGTGTTTAAATATTGCATTCTGTGTGAGAAATCAAAAGGCTAAATAAGGACCCAAATGGACCACAGGTAATGGGCAGCAGCAAGAAAATCTTCATAACCCCATTTTGCAAGTCTTTCTGGGCATGACGCAAAAAGACACAGCGCTAGACAATGGCTACGCAGTGAGCCCTGAACTTACCACTGTAGAACATTGAACTACTCACTGGGCCACTGAGGCCACTGGATGAATGCAGGCTTCTGAGTGTTTCCCACGTACAAAAGTACCAGTAACATCCCACCGCCAGCCTAAGATTCCCAGCGAGTCTCAGACATTAAGGGATAGGTTAATACAACAATCTGGTCAATTAAGTTGCAGGAGGCCAAATACAGGCATCACATAAGATGACTGTCGCTCCCAGAGCAAATGTTGCCCCCACCGGTTCGTGACATCCTCTCAGTTTTCCTGAGGGGTCATCTGGCTTCAGATGTCCTCTTAAGAATCGGTTTAGTGTCCTGTCCTGCCCTTAAGGCATAGGACTTGCCTTTTCCAGACAACATTGCTACTTTTTGGCTGCCATTGTTATTCATCTGTTTTCTTAACTTTCATTTGCTCAAAGGGAAAACAATCTTAGTTCAGTTAATGCAGACATCACTGTCACTTTAAGCATGATGATGTACCTTCACTGTTTCTGAATGGAGAAAAACCACTTCCTCAAAGTCAGGAAAAAAAGACTGATGTTTCTTCTCCACTTCTAGTCAGTGTGGTACTTGAGATTTTAGTCAGCACAACTAGGTAAGAGGAAGAGAAGGGGTATCAATCAGAAGGGAAGACAAATTATCCTTAGTTGAAAGTTATACAATGCTACATTTAAGCCCTACAGACTCCACCAAAAGACAAACTTCAGCAAAGTAGCAGGATACAAAAGGCAACATTTAAAGGTTGCTTTCTCAACCAGCTTATTGGTGGAAACCAAGGGAAAATTCCATGTATATTAGATTTAGAAAATACCTAGCAACCAACCTCACAAAGGAGGTGAGACTTGTACCTCTTAGTTTCCTGAGAACTACAGGAAACTAAAAGTCACTAGAAGGTGAAAAAGGTCTCCCACATTTACGGATAAGTAGAGCATTATTCAAATGGCTACTATAAAAAGCAATCTAAGTTGAGTTTCCTACGAATTCCCATAACATTCTTCACAGAACCAGGAAGATTTCTATTGAAGCACAGGAGACCCAGCAGAGCCCAGGCAATGCTAAGAAGGGCAAGGCTGGCAGCATCAGGACACCAACTTTCAATTACACCAACGTCATAGTAACAAGGAGGAAAAAGACCAGGGTGACACTTTGCTCAGAGCATATCATTCAGTTTGGGAGCCACGCCAGGTCAGATTTCCAAGGAAAGCAGACCTTGAGTGGATAGACTTGTGCCACAGGAGTTCTTTGTCTCTCCAAGTTCTTAGCGTACATCTAACCAGATAAAGCTAGCAATGCAGAGCCAAAATGGCAGCTTTCCTGTATTCCCTCCACCAGGTTTCCTTTAGTACCCAAAAGCCATGGTGCCACCAGACTCACCTCATTACCACATTAACTGCGTTGCAGGGTTGGACTTGTTCCCCTGGTGTATAAATTCCCGAAGAGAATCTTGGATACCATGCCATATCACATGCCTACCTTTGCTAGCCTTGATGTTGACCATTTAAAATTCTTGTCAGTTATGTTGCCATGTATCCCTCAAGTCATGGTCAATTGTTCTCATGGGTGGGTTTACACATTCTTGGAAACAGAAGTGACACAAAAGGACACATCAATATCAGGAGGCACAGGACATTGAGCATTTCATTTCATTCTGACCCAGGAGCACTTGGTGAATCCAGTTTGATTGGATTCTGTCCTGTGGATTTCCTTTTTCGTGACAAGGACTTGGCAGATACTTTAGGACCATGCAAATATTTTGTTTCTGTTCAACTAATGCACTTTACAATTTGCTTATTGAGTGGGGGGCTACCATGATAAGGACGACAACGCAGTAAGAAATGTTTACATTAGTGACTTTGGACTTCAGGTCTTAACTGCCAGCATGTCCTTGCAAGCTCCCTCCTTCAGTTTCTCCAGCATTCCTTCAAAGACTAAAAATAGGAAGTCTCGGATGGCAGAAACTGTAAGCTTCACGATGCCCTAGTGGAAGACTGCTGATTCATTTGCACAGCATTAGTCCACCATGTTAAGTCTTGGAGAAAAAAGAGAATCTTTGCAGATGGAAACTGTGAAAGTGTACTGGAGGGAGAGGGCATCAGACCATAGATTAATGGAGCGTGTCCACAGGGAGAGGGTTTTGAGCACCAGAACTCATTCTATCCAAATCCGTGATCAAATATTGCACAAAGACTCAGGTCTGATTGATAATGGTAGAGTCATTAAAGCTAAGTTTATTCACACTGACTGACAGATGTTTCATTCCGGTCTATCAAACTCTGAGCCTCACCCAACATTAACTGAGTGATCAAGGCTTAGCTTTTCTGAGGCGAAAGCTTTCCAAAGATCAGATTGATGGAAGAAATAACTCAGGTTCAACAGAATAAAATCGAACCCATAGTTTGGGCCTGTTTTCTGTTCAAAAGTAGCATTTTTATGGTTTATCGCGACAATGTGACATTCATCTTGGGTATTTTGTACCTATACACGATACATATTGATTCCTCCCATTTCCTTCTGTCTTCAACCCCTCTTGCCCCACTTACAAAGTTTTGTTTCCATTTTATTCTTTTTTCAAAAGGAAACTAGGGAGAAAAAAGAAAATTTCTTCATTTCGTAGTATTATACAATGATTCTTAAAACTTTCAGTTTCTCACATCAGAAAGAATGTGACATTTAAGCATGTCTCCAATTTCATTTCAGTATGGTCACAAGACCCATTTGTTTATAGCTATAAATGTCTCAAATATATCCTTTATGGCTGAGTAGTACTATCGTATAAAGTCTTTATCCACTCGTTGATGGGCATCTGGACTGTTTCCAAGATGCAGCTATTACAAACCATGCTGTTATAAACATGGGTGTGCATATATTACTGTGGTATGCTTTTAATTCTTTTGGGAAGATACCAAAGGGGAAATAGCTGGGTCATCCTAGTCTGAGGAATCTCTACACCAATTATCACAGTGGTTGTACCAGTCCGAACTCCCAACAGTGGGGGCGGGGTTCCTTTTCCCCCACAGCCCCGCCAGCATCTGTTAATGATTATTTTAATAGCCATATATATTGAATCTCAGTATTGTTTTAAATTTCCTCTTGAATGACCAATGATGAACTGTTTTTCACGTGTTTACTTGCTGTTTGTACTTCATCTAAGACGTGCATATTCATCTCAGATGCCATTTTTGGGTTGGGTCTTTAGATTTAGGAGAGGGTGTCTGATTTAAAGACAGTGAAGGTTCTGATGAAGAACGGGAACCAAACCATGGGACCCTCTGCTGTCCGGCGCCGACTCCGTCCCGCGGAAGAGAGCACACGAACACTGGACTTCTGCAAGCTCCTTTATTGACCGGGCAGCAACCTCATCATATGTCCGTCCTTGACGGCTCCCTGCGTGTTGTGCAACGAGCACTTCCTTACACTAAGCTTATAAGCTATCTATAGCCAATCGAAGGGTTCTACGTGGAGGCGAGCTATT
>PVJX010039253.1:0-15867 GCA_004027295.1 Dolichotis patagonum
ATCCTGCCTGTAACTAAGGGTGCACTTCACACCGGATACTCCTGTTACTACTGCTGGACAAAATCATGAAGTAAAGGACATTTTGAGTAATGTTTTAATGGGCAGAGGAACAGAGAGAGTGCGTAGCTCATTGGGTGTTTTTAGCAACACCACAGGTGTTCGCAACTTGAATTCCTTTTGATTTCTTCAAATAGGTCTAGAAGTTTCCACCAAACAGTCTCAGATCTCTGCTGTGGGCTGCTGTCCATGTTGAGTTTGCCCAACATACATTCTCCGTGCCTTTCAGATCTCACCCAAGATACTGTTTCATGGATTTCTTTCTCAGAGCTCACGGTCAGCCTGCAAACCAGGTCAGTAGCTTTAGCTAAAGTATGGTGAGTGTGATCATAACAAATGCTGTGAAGCACAGTGTCTTGATTACATTGCTTTCATTGGTGGGACAAAATACCCAACACTCAAGATGAAGGAAAGAAAGGTTCATTTTGTTGGCTATTTGTGGAGTTTTCAGTCCATAATCAGCTGACACGTTAGCATGGCACTGGGGCCACACTTCAAGATAGTAGCCAGCAAAACCAAACCCGAAAGAACAAAAGGGGGAGGAAGAGCAAGCCACTCTTCCTCCCTTATACTGCACACAGGCCACCCCTTCCCTCCAGGGATGGTGTAGCTCTCACAAAATCTCCTTGCCCTCTTGCACAGCTTGGAAATATTTACATAGCAAGAATCCTGGCTCCCTGCTGAGTATCTTAGTTAAACTTTGAAACTTCTCAGGTTGACAGAATGTAGCAACAAGAAAAGACTTTGTATCTGGGACTGCACAAGTGTCCACATAATCTAAGGTCCATGTCTAGAGCTGGACGGAGTTTGGCCTTCTCAGGAGAGAGCACCTGTGATCACTGGTGGGAGCAGGTGCAGGCTGTGGATGGATAGAGTCCTTTGGGGACTCCAGTTCTGTATTCTAGACCAGAATCCATTTTCTTCAACTCATTGTCTACAGCTCCATTGCTCCACGGTGCCATAGGAAGGGCATCAGCACTTCCAGTGTCCAAGAGTAGCTGTGCAGCCTCCTGTTCCAGGTCTCCCCAGGAGCTGTATGTGCCCCAGACAGAAGGCTCTAGAAATCTCACATCTACCCGGTAGACACAGTGCACTTTCTCCTACAAGTTCAGAGCTAAAAACTTTGTGCCATACATGTTCTGTAGTGAAGTTAAGGAACAGCAGTAGTTCTGACACCCAGCTAAGGTAGCATTATGTAATTAGCAGACTAAACACTAAAGTGAGTTCCATATGTTGGTCTCGTTAATGGAGCTACAGCTTTGTCCAAATTGTTGCAGTGTTCAGATCCTGGTTATGACTTCCAAGAACTTCTCAATATGTTCATGGCCTCTGTTAATTTTACCAAAATTCTACATGAGTTTGTGGTTCTCCAAAGACATTCTGTGTCTTATAAATTCAGTGTGAATCTGTGCATACAAGGGACATGTGTTTGCCTGGAATCGGTGATTTTTTTCAGAGCCTGAGGGCAGCTAGTAGAAACCTTGATGAATACTTTCCAGAAGCCACATTAGTGAATGCAGTGACTAGGGAGGGCTCCTATTCACTCACTACTCATGGTCACTGTGGACAGAACTGCCTGATGGGATGTGAAGGTGATGAGTCTCCTACTTACACTGACTGTAGAGATGACGGTTTGTCATTGGCCTTGGATGGACCTATGCTGATGAATTTGAAGAAGTTTGGGGTTAGTAGGTCAAAGGCAATGAAGAGACAAACGGGTCAAAACAAGGAGGGGGCAGCCATATGCATCTTTAACTCAATGTACCCCCAAATCTGTCCCTCACAGAAGGGAAACTGGGGTCTTTTGACTATTTCCTTTGCAGTATTTAGGGTGTCTTCTGAAAGGGAATGAGCTGTTTTTATCATAATGATACTAAAAATGGTCTAGCCAATTACATCACTTTTAGTGACTTCCATGAACATTAAGATGTCTCTCAAGAAATCGAAGAGCATTTTGGGAGAGGACCTCCACTGTTCCTGGTGCAGGTGAATGCAGTGTGGTCCAATATGGTGGCCTTCACTAGCAGTCTAGGGGCGTCTCCAGCTTGTGTCAGCCATTGCAACAGTGTTAGTTTTTACCTCGGGCTCACGGTGGCCTGATGTCCATGGCTTCATCTATGACTTTAGCCCCACAGATACTTCTACAGATTTCATGGTAGTAAATGCTGGTGACAGGGATTCTGTGCAGGAAAGTTAAGCTGGGCCTAGAACATGGTGTAGCTACAGACACTGCAGCCCTAGTCTGGAACAGATGAGTTCTGGTTTCTCAGCAGTAGACACACGGGTCCCCAGAGCAGGAGGTGGGTTAAGCCCGCCCATTTTGTGGATGGTTCTGAAGATTGTAGACTCAAGTGCTACAGTCTACATCTCAGTGTCCTTTACTCAGGGCAATTCTTGGTCTATACATGTACTATGCTCTGGAGCCCTGTGAAGCGATGGTGCGCCTAGTGCCCAAACGGAGCTGGAGGTCTTCAATACAACGTCTCCTTTTAGGCAGTATCTGAGGCAACTCCAAGATACCGCCTGGGTCTAGAGTCCCTGGATTCTCTGTGCTGATTGCTGCAGAAGGGTATAACTCTGAAGCTCTAACACCTCTGAACAATGAATACCATATAGAGGAGGTTTTTAATGCACAGAACTGGTACTGGATATGGGCAACTTGTAAGTTATTTGCAGGCAAACCCCTAGAGAGGCATTTCTTACAGTGGACCTAAGAGTCTTACATAGAAATCAGTGCATCCTAGAGCCACAGATTTGATGCAAGGCATAAAAATATACAAGGATTCACAAGATTTGCTTATGGTGGCCACCAGCAGAGTCAGGCATGGAAGAGAACAGGTCTGTCTGCACCCCGGGGATCTGAAGGATGCAGTGAAAGACCTCCAGCTCACTGCAGTGTCCTGTGGGAGTCCACGTCGGGAGAGCAGAGGGTCTGCAGTGGAAGGGAGGAGAGGACATCTGAGGTGAAAGTAAAGACTGTCTATCCTCCAAAGAAAAGGAAGAAAGGCTTCCTCTTTCCTTTTTGATGATAATCTGGCAGCCATTCTGCCTGAAAGTGGGTCTTCCTTCCACACCCAGCGCTACGCTGAACCAGTTCGTCTCCTTGGGTGGATCTTAGTCAAATGGAAAAATGGACTGTCACATTGCCCCACTTTTCCTGAGAACTTTGATCCTGATAGCTTTTTCTATAACTTCTCCTCCTCTTCCCTTTTCCTGAGGATGGTTGACTTTATCTGAATTCCAGATTTGCCTAACAGAAACTGAAAGCAAAGAAAATCATGGTGAGAAACACACAGAGGGTATTTCTGTGTCTGTCTGCTGCACACTCCTGAGGACAGCTAGGGGTGTGAGCTTGGGCCATGGCATCTGCTTCTCAGAGCCCACTGTGAACTAGCAAAGACCTGGCTTGCTCCTCCATGGCTTTCCCTTGATTTCCTCTGGGGTCTGGGGGCATCTGAAGGAGGGCAGCCCCTGAACTGAGATTAGGTCTCAGTGCATAATTCGGTATTGACAGAAATGATGTACTTGGTCAGTAGCTTCAGATCAAATGGTCCTAACACTCTGCCAAGGGCAGTGTAGCTGGGACTCAGAAACTCTATGGCCACAATGTCTGAGGCCCATGTCTACAGCTGAAGGGAATTTGGCCTTCTCAGTAGGGAGACTGTGCAGTGTTGAGCAAGTGCAGGCTGTGGATGGGTGGAGCCTTTGGGGACTCTCCAGTTCTAATTGTAGTTCTGGAACTACAATGGAAGCCATTTTCTTCCATTCTTTGACTACAGTTTCATTGCTCCATGGGACCAGGGCAGGGTATTGGCACTTCCAGTGTCCAAAAGTAGCCATGTAGCCTTTAGTACCAGGTCTCCCCAGGAGCTGCATATGCCCGAGACAGAAGGCTCTAGAAATCTCACCTCTCCCTGGCAGACACAATGCACTTTCTCCTGCAAGTTCAGAGGTGGAAACCTTGTATCTTACATGTTCTATAGGGAAGTGAAGGAACAGCACTAGTTTTGACACCCAGCTAAGGGAGTGTCGTGCAATTAGTAGGCTCTGCATGGAAGTGAGTTCAATACAGTGGTCTCCCTTTAATGGAGCTACAGCATTGTCTCAATAGTTGCAGTGCTCTGATCTTGGCTATGAAACCCAAGAACAACATCTAAATATTTTCATGGTCTCTGTTAATTGCACCAAAATTCTTCGTGAGTTGTGGTTCTCCAAAAAAATTGTCTTACAATTCTGTGTGACTCTGTGAACACAGTGGACAGTTGTTTGTCTTGGATCAGTGATTTTTTTTTCAGAGCTTGCGGTCAGCTAGGAAAACTCTCGACAAATGACTTTAGAAGCCATGTTAGTGCACGCAGGTTCACAAAAGAGTCACCTCTTTAGGCAAAGGCACCGGGGACTTGATCTTACCTGTCTTGCTATCTAAGGTGAGAATGGAGTGACTCCATTTATTGGCTGAGGGTTCTATGTCATGGACCTTATTTCAGACTGAAAATATATCCAAAAGAAACCACTTCATCCGTTTTTCAGAAATAGCCAGCAAACCTCCCCTCCCCCCAGATAACTAGAAACAAGTTGAAGCAGCTCAGTGACCTGACCCAGAGCTCAGGGGATGGGTTTTGGCAGTTAGTGTCAACCTGGGCTGAGTTTTCTCAACTCAGCAGTGGTAGAGCTACTCTGAGACTAGATTTACTCCACTTTGTGCCATGGCAGCAGCTGTCCCCAAAGCCACTCACCTTCTCATCATGCATCCTGTGGAATCTTGGAATTCATAGTTCTTTCCTCCATAATTGAGCAGATAGGTCATGTCCAGGGATCTGTTTTCAATCCTTCCTGACATTTTCCCTAACCTGGAATAGGGCCGATGTGGAAGAACTCCTTTTTCTATAGCAGAAACACAGGCCCTGGGGCTTAGCACCTGCACGCGTGCTACGTCCCAGGTGTGCAAGAATCAAGATGCAAATTTGTTTTTATGAGGCTCCATGTTCCTTACCACTGTCCTCAACCAAGGCATCATGCATAAAGGACACTCCTAAGCCAGCAAGCAGATCTTCTGTACATTGAACAGTCTGAGTATCTCCCTCCTTCAGCATCCTCAGACATCAAAGTCCATAGAATTTCTGGAAGTTTTTTTTATTGTGTGTGATACGGCATAGCCGAAACATTGAAACTGAGAGGCTTAGGCAGATGCTTGTAGTTACTTCGCCGAAATCCAGGAACAACCGCAGAGCCACTCTGAGCCCTGGGAGACCCTCCCCTTAGTTGAAATGATTGAGGAGAATCCATAGCACTGCAGAAGCCAACATGGTAGGCAAGACTAAATGTCCTCTCCTTCATGTCTCAGTCAAGGTGGTGGTGAGGTATTGAGGAGTTAAAAAGACATGCTGACTGACTGGAGACTTGAGAGTAATTCAGATTTCCATGATCTCTTGTTTCAAACTTTTTAAAGAGTGATTCCACCAAGATACATTCAAAAGGAGACAAAAACCAAAGGATGCAAAGATGTTCACACCACATCCAGTGATGCCAGCAGCCAGAGGGCTGGGTATAGCAATGCCTAGACTGTTGTAAGGACATGTGGTGTCTATGATGGTCAGAAGCTTCATCTCCATCGTCTCCATCAGAGTCACTGAGCCAGGTCCATATTCTCTACTAAACGGGAAGTTCTGGCTTTCTGCACTGAGTGTGACAGGAAATGTTTGGCTTAGAACAGGTTACCTGCGGAAGATGTCTTTTGTCACAGAGACTACATGCTGAAACTGAATTCCTTTGGCCTAGCTTTCAACCAAGAGAGATGACATCACTGTGTCTTATGTGGAAGCCACATACTGTGATGGGCTCGGGTCTCTTTGTTTGGTACTTCATGAGTACCAGTGTGCAAAACAAATGCATTCTAAGCAAACCAAATCTACAATACTTTTGTGGAAAAGAGAAGAAGCACATGTCCAAATAACCATCCCACCACCCCGAAAATGTAATTGTCCATTGAATAGAAATGACAGAATTAAGGTCTCAGTTCTTCTGGAAATAAGTATATTAAGCAATTATGAATCTCTCCAGAAGGCACAAAAAGGGAAAAAAGTTATGCTTTATCTTTTTGGGGCTGTTTTTGCTGTTTCACAGAAAGGGAGAGCCTGCTTCCAAAGCCATGCTCAGTGGGCCACAGTCGGGCAGGGGGAGCTCAACACCCCAGTTTCTTCTGATGTCCAGAAGGGCCCTGGGGCCTCTTCTCTTGGTGGTGGCTTTTGAGAGGCTGGCGAACGGCCTCAGCTGATCCCCTGTGGGTCTCTGCATGCATCAGCATCCTGGTGCTTCAGGGACCTACAGGGTTGCAAACCCCATTTCACATACAGAAGATGAGGCTGCCAGGAACAGCTGCTTGTGAGAAGGGCCTAGACCTAGGGCGTCTCCATGATCTTAGACTCCTTGGCCTCCTCATGACCTTGTGCAGGCTGTTGCTGGTGGTGGACATCACCCACTTCTTAGGGGTCCCCACCTAAGGAAGGGGAAGAGCTCAGATCTGCAGGAGCCGGGGCCTCCCCAGGGAGTTCTGAGCCATCTTGGTGTCCTCAGTCAGGCCTGCTTGTGTGGGACACTTGACTCCAGAGTCACACAGAAGACATGCTCTGCTGCCCAGGACCTGTGCCGTCCTTGACATGGCAGACACGCCCCTTAAAGGGAGAAGAGAAGAGGGGCTGAGGCTGCCTATGTAGGAGAAGAGGGCGAGTGAGTCTCAACCTCCCCTTTCTGCAGGCTCTGAGCCCACCTGGATTCAGACCAGACCTGGGAACCTCTTGAGGAAGCTGAAGCAGAAGGTTGCACTCTCAGTCACACAGGGGTGGTGGTGTCAGGGAAGGTTTCTGTCCAGCATGCGCTCTCCTTGTCACTTCTGGGCAGTGATGGCACACAGGTCTTTGGAGGAATGTGCTTGCTGAGGAAATGATCTTAGTTATACTCAGCACAAATACTGTCCAGCTGGACCCCTAGCAGTTACAGTAGTGGGGTTTCTCTCTGTAGTTTCCTTCCTGCAGGTGGAGTCTTCTGTTCACACCTGCAGGCAGGATCAGAGTGCGATGGAGACTTCACATCTGGTCCCCATCTCTGTGCTGCCATTGCATGGGTTTCTCTGCTTTGCACAGGAAGCTTTGCCATTTTCCATAGAGCATCAGCTCCAAGGTGCTTGGGAACACAAAGGCTTTAGTCTCTGGATTTTCCTTACACTTGTGAGCATGAGATCCCTGCATCTTCCCTGGGAGCTTCCCCTGCCTGCTGTTGTGTAGGCTCATGGAAGGGAGCTAACAGTCTTCTCTTGTCAATAAAATTTCAGCTTGGAAAAGGAAAATGAGTACAAGTTGTCAAGATACAACTGTGAATTTCCTTTTTAATCAAGTGACCTAGGACAGAAAAGATGGCGGACCTGTACGTAGCAGGAGAGGGACCCTCTCTGAGAGAGACAGCTCAAATGCCAGAATAAAACACCCTGGAGAGACCCAAACAGAGAGAGATGACTCTCACAGCCCATGAAGAAACTAAAGTGCAAAAAACTGCTCAAATATGAGGTCCTGGGGCTACCATCTGGGAAGCTAAGATCAGCAAGCACGGCGCCCTCCTTGAGCCTCCTGAATCCCTGCCAGAGACCTGACAAAAGTGATCCACGCCGAAGTGACTAGCTTGAACCGCCAGAGCACGGAGCTGAACAGCCCTGCGTGCAGCATGCCCGGACCAGTCCTGCACGCAATCCACCCAGAGGCACCATGAATTCACACCGCAGCCATGCTGAAGTCAGAGGTCAGGGAGCCCAGCAGTTCTCGGAGACCAGCATCAACAAGCGGTGAGTGATGGGAATAAGACCCTCCCATGGGAAAAGGGAAACCAACTGGACGACATGTTGGATTTGGGCAGGAGAGCCCTAACAACATAAGGAAGTGGCTTCAGTTGCTGCTCCCCTTGTCGAGTGGATTGGTGGAATCTGCTTGGACTAAGCCACGCCCATGGCAGGGACCCAGTGAGTCACTACAAATTAATTCCCTGAGATTCGCACCCACTGAGGCAGTGAAGGCCTGCAAAGGTTGACTGGCCCGGAGGGGAGGAGCCAGTGCACGCTGCCTGTGCGTGAACTTTAAACTCTGATAGCCTATTGAAGAGGACAAAAGCTCCTAGCCTGCGCCCTCTAGAGGAGCCTTAACCAACAAGAAAAGGGTCTGGGAATTACACTGTACACTTGTATGGAAGGAACCAAAAACATGACGAAAGGGAGAAATAAGAAAAAACCCAGGCCCCAACCCTGAGAACATTGATCCAGGAGAGGGAAATACAAAAGAGAATGAGGGCAGCAAAAATGCAACATCAAAACACAGCGTTAGCAGACATAAAGAGATATCTTCAGGACCTCGTAAGCAGGACCAAAACTGAAATATTAATTCAAATTACACAAGAGATAAGTAGATTAATAAAAGAAAGGCTGGGCACCTCTCAAGAAGACACAGAAGAATGAAGGAACATAAAAGGAGAGAAAAATTTAATGAATACAGAAAAAACCTAGAATTCATGAAGCAGATTCAAAGAGATTATCAGGAAACTAAAGACTCCATAGAAAGCTGGCAAAACTGCTTGTGAAAGGAACCAAAGATAGACTATCAAAACTTGAACACAGCTTGCTATGTGTGATCATGAAAGGGAAGACCTCTTAAAAATAACAAGGGAGCAGGCAGTAAAGATACAAAGACTGGAAGACGACAAGAGGATCTATAACTTAAGAATAAAGTATGTGAATGAAGAAGCAGGAATCAAATCAGAGGAATTACAAAGGCTATTCACAGAAATTATTAAGGAAAATTTCCCAAGCATAGAAAAATGAAATGATATGCAGAGGTATGAAGCATACAGAACTCCAGCCACCTACAACCCAAACAGAGCTACACCCAGACACATAATAAAGATCCCAGAAATTCAATATAACAACAGAATATTAAAAGCCATCAGAGAAAAGAATCAGATCACCTATAAAAGAAAACCCATCAAAATCACGGCAGACCTCTTGACACAGACCATCAAGTCAAGAAGAGCTTGGAGTGAAGTCAAGCGCTGAAGGAGAACATTCTCCAGCCCAGATTGATGTATCCTGCAAAACTCTCTCTAGAAATTAATGGAGAAAAAAGAGGCTTCCATGACAAAGAGGAACTAGGAGAATTTGTGACCACCAGTCCAACCCTACAAAAAATACTGAAGGACATTCTAGGGAGAGAGAACAAGAATACGAGCATTTCAGGAACAGTGGCAGGGAGGCCTCAGTGAACAGGGCAGATAGAGGGATGGAACAGAAATATAGACAACCAATGGCAGGAAAACAGAATAACAGAAATAAGGCAGAGAGGATTGGCTGTAATCTCTAGTATAGATGGCCTTGAAATAGTAAGAGAGAGAAACACAGGCAAGAGTAGATCAGGAGATAGGGTCCATTGAGATGCTCTCGATAGGGAGGCAGTGGGACCCAAAACAAGCGGTACACCCCATGGGAGTGAAAGGGGACGAATTGTCTAAAAAGGGAGGCAGAGGATATTGTTAATGGGGTAACAAGATTTAAAATTTACATTCTCACCACTCTGCTTGGATGGATTACGTGCTGTTCCAGTTTGTCTACTTACACTAGACTTGACATGGCCAGCTATCCCAAAAATAAGAGGACATATTATGGTAATCATCCCTAATTTTCCTATCAATCTAATCTGAAGCCCTTTATAACTTATATTGTCTTATTATGACTGATCTTATTTGAATCTGTTTTGTTAGATTGCTATTTTGTATTGACTGTTTTTATTTAAATCTGTTATGATTGATAGCATCAAGTCTAAGAGTACAGGCAACTACACTGAAGATGACAAGCTACACTAAGATACCCACTCTTGTTTGATTATTTTTTGCTTTTGAAGTCTTACAATGTCTACAATGCTTCACTTTTATTAATGTTATACACTGCTGAGACATCATGCTAACCATTGTAGATCACCTTGTATTGTGGTTTTATGTGACTTTTTTGCCTCATGCTTTTCTAAGAATTGTTTTGTTTTATCTTGCTTTGTTTTTACCTCTAATACAGAAAGGATAGATAAGCATTTAGAGACTCAGGCATGTGTAAAGCTTATAAACAGTTTACAACAACCAACTATATAACACATGTTGAAATGAACAACTACTTTGAAGAAAAAGAGACACTACAATACCCAGTGCTGATTCCATAATGTCATGATGTGAAATCCAGCAATACTATCACTTTTTGTTCAAAGTGATTTTAGCTTGCTTTGTCTTGTTTAAGTTCAACACATATGAAGATGTGGACAGCTGTTTTGAGGAGAATGAGAGATACTATGACAGCCATTCTTGGCTTCCCTAATGTCTGGTCTTGAAGACCTGAAATGCCCTCCTCATCTTGCTCAGATCAATTCCATACTAGGTTTTTCCATGTGAATTCCCTGTATGTAACAATATGGACAACTATTTGGAAGAAAACGAGTCAATATGATAGTGAATATCTCCGATTGTCTAGCTTTGAAATTTATGTCTCTTACATTGCTTTCTTATGATCTGCTTTGTTCTGTTTTGTTGTGTTTAGTTTTACCCTTTTGATATAATTGGATGTATATTTGAGTGGGTAAGATGGATGACCATATTGCTGTTTTTGTCAGATCGTGGAGCAGAACTGTTAACAGTCTCACTGTTTGAATGTCTACATGTTTTAACTTTGTAAATTGAACAACTATTTCCAAGAAGTCAGTATGTAATTTGTCAAGTAATAATTTCTTAGGATTTTTTGTTGTTCTTTTCCATTTTTCCTTGGAATTTTGTATTGTTGCTACCCTTTATTCTGTTTTGTTTTGTTTTGTTTTTTCTCTTTAAATAAAGTGACCTAGGAGCAAAGGCGGGTTGTATACAGTCCTACTCTACTTGGGAAAGTCTGAACCGTGGTCCAGCGAGGCTTATATCTATGGCAAGAACAGTGGAGAATCAGGGTTTCCATTAGAGCCTCGCCTCTAAGTCCAGGGAAGGGCCTGATATGTCCTGTCTTGGTTGTGTCATGTGTGAAGCAGGGAGTGGTCCTGGATGGCACTGCCCACATCAATCCTGCAGTCAGGCCCAGAGACACTGTCTCTCATGCCAGATGTACCCCAGGCTGCCCTCGGAGCCTGCACATACGTGCATCTCACATTCTGAGGGTCACTGAGTCCAATTTCTGATGAGTGAGCTGGCCCGTGAGTCTGGCTTTCTCTCCCGGTGAGCACCACTGAGACTGAGTGGGTGAGACTGTCCTGTGGACACTGCCCACCTTCCTCCTGGAGTGGTTCTCTTCACACAAGTCTCGAGCCTCTGGCTCCACAGGTGTGTGTGTTGATCACATGGAAGTGATGGGGACAGGACACAGTGCCTGATGTCACATGTGGTCTCCAGCAGAGTCCTCTGAAAACATTCACCAGAATCAGGAAACACGGGGCCTCAGCTCAGCTATACCAGCTCCCCCACCAGTGCATTGCAGACTCCCGAGAAGAGCTGACTGGGCTGTAGGACAGGTCAGGCGTGATGCGATACTTCCCAAGAGCTGGTGACCTCCTAAGGGAGCTGCTTGCAGCTTCACTAGCATATGGTGCCATCTGGTGGCCTCTGCGCAGCCTGGAGGCTTCTTCAGGTTGTTTCCCACATCAGCATTCGTGTTTCAGCTCTGCCTAAAATTCTTGGCCTGATTTCTAGCTTTAGTTGAAATTATATGCTGAAAAAAAGAAATTATATGCTGAGCATAAGGGGCATACGGAATCTGAGTGGGATAGCTTTGCTGGGACTGCAAAGTCCTGTGTCCAGTGTGCAAAGTTGACGTCTGGATTTCAGGAGGTAGTTCCTAAAGGAACGCCCTGGGAATGTGTGGGAGAAGGACCAGGCTATTAGTGGGTAAATGCTTTGGGGGACTGTAGTTCTATACTACAGAAAACTCTTTGTACTGTCTTTCTCCATGGGGCCATGCACAGTCACCTTTGGGAGTTAACAAATGACCGTGTCATACATCTTCAACACAGGTCTCTTCTTAGGCCACATGTGGTTGTAATATTGCACTCCACAAACTCAGCCTAGAACTTAGAGTATATTTCCTACTACAAATTCATGTTGGCAGTCTTTTTGGACACTAACTAGAGCGAGTTTCCAACGGACAGAAGCAACACCTTTGGTGACCAGCTTAGTATGTTTCTGTTTGGAATTCAGATCAGTTTCTTTCCATGCAGCTACAGGGTTCCACTGAGTGTCTGGGATTCTTATCCCGGCTGCTATTCAGTGTCTATTTGTAATGTTTTCCAGGTAACCTCATGTTAGGTTGACCTAGGACAGTGTTGGCAAAATTGTACAAGTCACTAAACCACAGTGCTGCAATCTTTTAGGACTGAGGCAGCGCCTATAGGAAAAACTATTCCCACCTGTGGCCCAGGGCAGTGATGGGGAACCTGTAGAGACAGAGTTGCCCAGACTGCAACGCCAAGCACACTTGTTTATCACAAAGGACCAACACTGCAGATAAACCTGCTGGGCTGACTGGGCTTGCACCCAACAGAAAGCTGGTGGTCACTGCAGCCCGCGTGCCATAGGTTCACCGCCACTGACCTGAGGACAGAGAAAGCAGTCACTGTGGCAGTGTTTGCAGAGCGGTTCTATGTCTTCAATTCTCCTGAGATATTGACCTAGCTGTCTTCACAGAAATGAAGGTTTTCTCCCCGATGTCATGATCACCTTGCAAAGACCTGAGTCAGTGCCTTTAACCGTTTCAATATTAGCAAATTCTCTAAGATGAGGGTTGCTGCTTGGAGCAAGGGCACCAGGGACTTTGTCCTAGGCAAGTTTATGGTCTCAGGTGACATGGCAGGATTGCTGTTCGTTAGCTAAGTGTTCTGTGCCACAGGTCATCTTAGAGGTGTAGTCCACGGGGGGACACAATATTTTAAGATCCATTTCTTAGAAATCTTCTGAATCTTATTTACCCTTTCTGTATTTTATGCTAGCATGATAATAGTGTTTGCATATGCAGTCTGATATTGTAAAAGGGAAAGAAACTACTCAAAGGGAAATTATATTATTCAAACTTGCTTGCCTATATCAGGTAGCCTGAGCAATTATTTTGAGAGTAATATGCAATACAGCAACCATTGTTCCTATATGTTTTGAAATCCTATATTGCCATTCTTATTGTCATAATTTTGCTTTTGTTGTTTGCTGCTTGATTTTTCTTTCTCTTAAAAACTTGTCCTAAGCTAACAACTCTTCAAATAACAAAGCTGTTCAAACCACTTTTTTTGCAGAGTTTGAAGCCACTGCACATGGGAATTGCTTGGGCAACAGGTCTTTCTGAACCCAGTAAAGGGAGCCTGGCATTTTGAGCGAGGTCCTGAGGACGGTGGTGGCAATGAGGAACATTACCTGAGCACCCACACCTGCAGGTCTATGGGAAATGAGATGCTGCCCGGGATGGGCGTTTTGGTGTCTACAGCTGTACCCTGGCTGAACTGTCAGTGATTTCAGCTTATGAAGAAGGCACAGTAGGTCCCAGGGAGACTCGAAGTGCATGGTGTCCTCAAAGCCATGGTTAATATTACACTTTTTAAAAATCCATTAGAAAATGACAATCTGACTTGGAGAGTCAGAAGCCACGTGGTCTTGATGGGGGGTATCAGGGTGATACCCCCCAAGGCCCACTATAATGCGTGCATGAGCCCATCTTTCCGTTGGATGACACTGCACATGCCCTGGCTCCATAGAGCATCTGTGAAGTGTTGAGGAAAGGACAAGGTGCCAGTGAGCTTTTCCTGCTTCTCCTTTTTCCTCATCTTGGCTTCAGGAGTTGGGGGCAGAGCCAAGAACAAGAGGCCTTTCCAGGGAATAAACTCTGTTCCATGCCAAGAGGGCAGGAGGTGAGGGGTCCACTGCCATGGCTGTGGTCATAAGGAATCACATTCCTGGCTTTTGCTTCTCATTTGTTTTAATTCAGGTTGAGTTTGTTGGTCTCTGTGCCCAAATGCAACGGCTGAGGAGAGTCTCTATTGGCAGCTGAGCATTGCAAGACATAGAGCTGTGAAAGTAATGTAGGTGGCAGCCTGAGAGCCCAGGTTCCAGGAGTCCTGGTCTGTTCTGCCCAGGGGAACCTGAAGCATGCTCTCAGGGGAGATGTGTGACCACTGGGTATGAGTGTGGGACACTGAGGACAGCGGTCCAGTGGGGGCTTTGGAGGCCTGAACTTTTCTGGTCTCGCAGCATTGAAGTTACTCTGGGAGACTTGGTTTCCTCCCCCAAATGCCAGCCCTGGAAGAAACCCTGAATCCATTCACCTCCTCACGGTGCAGCCCACAGAATCTCGGTAGGGACAACACTTTTCTTCCTTTCCTTAGCTGTTGCTAGGTATACACTGCATGTCCATTTGAGAGCCTTTGCAAGGTTTTCCTTCAGCCACTCATGTGGCTGGCATGGAAGAATTTGTTTTGTACAGGAACCCTAAAACTTTCCTGGCCTCTTTCCTCTTCGTGGATATGATCCCCTTTGTCAAAGGACCTCACAGGCTAGAATAAAAGGCATCTATGTATAGAGGTGCTAGTAGTGGGTATCTATGTTCTGTGTCCTATTACAGCATCTGCAGAAACCAACAGGAATAGTTTTTAAACTTGCTTTTTGATTGTGTGATGGTATAGACTAAACATCACAAGTGATCGGGCTTAGAAGACCCTTCCAGTCACCCCCTCAGTGTGGGGTGAATGCCCTAGGAGCCATTGTAGTTCATAAAAACTCATGGAAACCACTGTAGCCACCAAGGTGGGCAACACTGAACACTGAGTCCTTCTGTGTGTCTCTGTGACACTAAGGTGGCCACAGAGGCCAATGTGACCTGAGACAATATAAAGAAAAACTTAAGGGTCACTTAGAGCCTTTTGTGAGCCATTGGGTTTCCACTTTTTAACTGAAATAGAGACTCCTCAAAGACACGTTCTCAATGGGACAGAAGGAAGGATGCGAAGATGCTTGGCAAAGCACCCAGTGCTAGGCCAGCAGCCAGGTGGTTGGTTGGTAGGTCACATTTCAAGGGATATTGTGTGATACTGAGAAGCTGCAGGTGTCTCAGTCTTCAGAAGGATCGTCCAGCTCCATGTCCTCTTCTAATGAAAAGTCCCAGCCTTCTGCCCTGTGTTGTACAGTACATGTTTGGAGTGGCCAGAGATAAAGTATGTCGTTTGTTACAGGGAAAAAAGTACTGGAATTCGCTCCCTTTGGCTTCACTTTCAAAGACATCAGGTTGCCTGGTAACTCTGCTCATACTGGCTTTCTACTTCTTCCTGTTGAGGATAAATTAGGTGTCTGGCTGGACTCACCATGGGTGAAAAGTTGCTCCTTCAAGAGATAAAGGCCCTCTTTTATCCCTGAGTATGTTTGTGAACATGGATGAGACAGGATGCTGTTTGTGTGCACATGTGGTTTTACCACGTATGTTCAGACAAATTGAAAAGGCTGTCAGCCTAGGGGTTTCCACACCAAGACCAGCACTGAGCGCTGTAGCTTGTTCAGCCATAGAGGAAAACTTTGCAGCTGAGGCCTCAGACAGACACACATTTCTCACTGTGCCATGCTGCACCCTGAAGCCAATAGCGTCTCATCTCTGGAGCTTATGTTCAGTATGCTCTGCTCTCTTTGGTACTCAAATGATTGAGCAGGGAAATCCAAATCAAACTCTAGGAAAACAAATTTATGAGACTACTGTGGGAAAGAGTGAGCCTATGGCAAGATCAGAGCCCCCCCCCC
>PVJX010039254.1:0-15876 GCA_004027295.1 Dolichotis patagonum
GGCTGGAGAAATGTGAGGAACAAGCCACAGCCACACACCTGGTCGAACTTCTTCTGCTTCTTCTCGAGGTTGGAGACACTCTGCCGCTGGTGGTCCAAGTCCACCAGCAGGTCGTCCAGCTCCTGCTGCAGCCGCGTCTTGGTCTTCTCCAGCTTGTCATAGGCGGCCACCTTCTCCTCGTGCCGCTGGCTCAGGCCCTCCAGGTCCTTCTGGAGCTTCCGCTTAGCTTCCTCAGCGGTCTCCAGGCACCCCACGCCGTCCTCCATCTTCTTCTTCATGTCAGTCACCTGGACCGGACAGGGAGTAAGGAGACACACAAGATGGCACCAGTTCTGGACATGCTTGTCCTGGGGACACTTGGAAGCTGACTGCTACACAAAAGGGGAACCAGCGAGCCACCCCAGTTACACGCACCACCACCACCAGGGCAAGAAGATGTTTTTGCGGAGGGGCAGCCACACCTGGGCGTGGAGGGTGGCGATCTGCTTCTCCAGGTTGTGCTTGGCTTCCTCCTCCTCCTCCAGCTGCTCCTTGAAGGAGTTCTTCTCATCCTCCATCTGCTTCAGCTTGGTGCTTAGGCTCAGCTTCTGCCGGTTCTCCTCCTGCAGCAGCTCCTACTCCGCGGGGACAGGGGGCGTGGCACTTAGGGACATAGGTGTGAGAGCTCTCAGACCCACACCCGATGGGAGGACGAGTCCCTCAGACTTAGGGGACAGCTACACAGAGACTCGGGGGCAGCTGGGAGGACCCTGGGATAAGGGAGAGGATGGGTGATCAGATGAGCTCTGTGATGAAAGCCCGGAGGTCTGGTAGCTAATGTCACGTGGGCGCAGGGTCTGCCTGGGAAGGATCTAACTCCTAGGTCCCCAACCCTGTCCTTACCTGAGTGTCCTGCAGCTGGGACTCCAGTGCGGAGAAGTCTTTGGTGAGCTTGCTGGACTTGCTGTCAGACTGGTTGAGCAGACCGGTCACATTGTCCAGCTCAACCTAAGTGGGGAAGAGAAAGGCAAGGACTGTGAGCCTGGCCATAGCTGCTCTGGCAGAGCTGGACCCAAGTCACAGCTGACCCACAGAGGCCCTGCTGAGGAGCCCGCACAGGCAGAGAGCAGGCGGAGAAGTTTGCTTCCTGGGTCTGGGCCACCGCCCAGCTGGTGCTGAGAGCCCCATGCCCAGGCCAGGGTCCAACAGAAACCTCACCTGCAACTTGGTGACCTTGTCGGCCAGCTCAGTGCGCACGCGCTCTCCCTCATTGAACTTGACCTGCAGCTCCTGCAGCTGAGCCTCCACCTTCTTGCGCTTGTGCTCCGAGTCCCCCTTGCCCTGCATCAGGATCTTCACCTCGTTGGCCAGCTCACCCCGCTCGTTCTCCAGGGTCTGCTTCGCCTTCTCGAGGGTGGCTTTCACCTGGGGGGAAGGGCAAGGACGTAAATGGGACACCTGGGAGCTGGCACATGGCTGTTCTTTCCAATATCACTGGAAGAGCCACCTACTCTAGATTGAGAAATTGCTGTCTCTGCAGCAAAAATCGCAATTAAAAGAAAAGCCCTGGCCTGGAAAGGCCCAGGCCTCCACAGCCCTCCTCTCACAGAGGGTAGTGTTCTCACCTCTGAGCACCTCGGCTTCCCTGCCCAGTTGCCCTCCCTGGGTAGAGGGAATGTTCGAGAGAAAGGTGTCACAAAAGTTTTGATTTTAGCAGTATTTGTACTACAACAAAGGAAACTACAATTATTCTTAGACTTCCAATAAAGCCTCTCTGAAACCTGATGTCCCTAGGAATAAGTTAACATTTCTTCAAAAATACCAAAGTGGAGCTTACAAGATAAATGCAACCACCCTGTCCTGGACTGCACCTACTGGACAGAAGTTTGTGCAAAGGCTCCCTGGGGGAGAGCCCTGAAGGCCACGGCAAGCACTGCCACACCCAGCCCGGGGCGGAGCAGTAGGCAGACAGACAGACAGGACAGTTCTAAGATTATTCTACAGCTTGCCATGAGTGACAGCTGGAGCCACGGGAGGCAGAACCTGTCCCGTCAGGAAGCTGCCTGGCCAGGGGTCCTGCTGGACAGATGTAGCCAGGGCATCCCCATAAGAGGCCAGTGTACCGCTTGCCTGCTGGTTCCAAGAGGACTTCACAGTCAGGAAAGGAACCACTGGAGCCAGGGGTTTAGCTCAGCAATGTAAGTGCTTGGCAAACATGAGGTCATGAGTTCAATCCCAGGTTTGAAACGAAACAAAACGAAAAGGGACCACTGAGTCCTCTTACACTCAGGCTCAGCGTCGTGCTGATTCCTTGACATTTTCTGGTCTGGCAGCATATGTACACAGAATAATAACAAAAACAACATACCATATATATTCCTTACCAAGTATTTTATGTGCATTATCAACTCTAAACTTTTGCTGACCATATCAGACAGACCTATCATTATCCTCCTTTCCAGACAGAGAAACTGAGGCACAGGGATTCTTAGGTGCCCAGGTCACTCAGTGACTAAGAGTTGGAGCCAGGCCTCAGAGCCCGGGCAATCTTGACACCTGAGCCACTCAGCTCTGCAGGAACAGTTTAGACACTGCAAGCCCTGGAGAGGCGGGTCAGGAGGCCCCGCCCGGAAAGAGCCCCTCCCTGCCCGAAGGCTGGGTAGGCTGCGCACCCGCTTGGTCTGCTCCAGCTGCTCCGCCAGCTCCTCCACAGCCTGAGAGTGCTTCTGCCGCATCTCCTGGATCTGGGCTTCGTGGGTCCTGGCCTCCTCCTCCAGGGTCTTCTTCAGGATGTTCACCTCCTGCTCACGCTTGGACCTGCGTGGAGAAACACTCTGAGTGGACGCCGAGGATACTGGAATGATGCCACCCAGGGCCCTGCACTGACTGCAGAGAGGCTGGGGAGGGGCACAGCACTTGTCTACGCTGGCCCTCCTCTTTGGTCATCCATGCCACAGCCCAAGCTCCTCACAGACACACCAGGTAGAGCCGTCAGCTCCCTTCCGGCCCCAGATCCTAAACCCTACATCACCCCAAACCCTGACTCACTAGGCCTTCCCCTTTGTAGAGAAGCTGCTGAGGAAACATCGCCAACCAAGCCCTCCATGTGTAAGGCCACCACCGTGTGTGACTTTATCCCTGCAGGCCAAGGCCCCACCCCCACGGCCCTTCCCCGGGCCCCATTCTCAGAGACTTGGCCAGGTGGCCCCATAGCACACCTGAGCTCCTGCTGGGCAGCCGTGGAATCCAAAGTGTCCTCCAACTCTGTCTTCAGTGCCTCCAGCTCTTCCCCAAGATCCCGTTTCTGCTTCTCAGCTTTGTTCCTGGAAGCACGCTCAGATTCCAGGTCTTCCTGGAGTTCAGAAATCTGAGATTCCAGCTCCCGAATCTTCTTTAGGGCCATATTCTTCTGGGCAGCTTCTTCTTCCACTCTGTCAAAAGGATCAGTAATATCAGTATGAAGCCATTTTCCCCTTCAGGGAGCAGAGCTTGCAGACGCGGCCTGGGGAAGCAGCACAAAACCACATCTGGCAGGCAGTCATGGCACTTGGGATCTCTCTCTGCAGACCAATACATGAGGCACCCACAAGACTGAAGAGCAGCTATACTCCGAGAGCTAGGAAACAGTGGAACTATTACTTCATCCTCCAGGTGAAGATTCACAGCTTTAAATACAGCTTAAAAAGCCAAATGCCCAACATAAACGGAAATAAGATGTTACAGTCCACAATGATTGTAACCAAGTAAAAATGTAAACGTGCTCTGGGCTTTCATTATGTTTGCCGACTGTACAAATGGATCCTCAGGGGAGGGTGCTGACATAGCCAGGAAGGTTATACACGTGCAGGGCCAGGGTAAATGTGAGAAAAGCTCCATACCTTCTGCTAATATTGCTGTGAATCTAAAGCTAATCTAAACAAACTGTTAAAACGTGTGTGCTTATAGCCAAGAAATTTAAAAATTTAACCAACAAACTTTAAAGGGGTGAGGGACAGTTGTGAATGACTTTTGGGGGATCGCAAACAAGACACCCTAGACTGTGCAAGCTCTTAGGGGACAGGCTGTGCTCTGCCATGATCTGGTGCACTCGAAGACCCTGGGCCAACAGCAGAGCAGGAAGCCAGCTGCAAGTGTGGCGCTGGCCCACTGACCACAGCTGGTAGCCTGGGCCTCACCTGGCCAGCGCGGTCTGCAGCTCCTCCTCCTTCTTGGCCAGCTGCATCTTGAGCTCGGCGATCTGCGCCTGCAGCTCGGCGATCTGGTCGCTGAGGTCGGTGGAGTCGCCCTCCAGCTTGCGGCGGGTCTTCTCCAGCTCCTGCCGCTGCTTCTCCTCCCTGCGGAGGCGCTCTGCCAGGGAGAAAAGGAGTGGACACAAGGCCTCAGCGGCCGCGGGCATTCTGTCTGCTTTTAATTACCTAAAGAAAAACACTAAGCACTTCCTGTAAACATACATGTTAAAGGGAGGTCATACATGACATCTGAATCCAAGTCCTGGATGAATAAGCAATACATTTCTCACGAAACGCAAAGGCCCCTATCTCTCTGTAGTGAACCCTCTACCCTTCTGTGTCAGGGCAACTACATTTCCCGTACAGCTGTGCCACGTTCTGCATGAATAGTATAAATTCCGCAGACTGGAAGAACAGCATCGGGGTTCAGCGTCTGGCTTTACAATTCCCTTTGTGACGTCACTTAGGAAACTCATCTTCCTGTGACTCACGAAGGGCAGCAAGACAGCCCACTTCCCTGGGCTAAGAGGTTCAAATGAGTGAACATCTTAAAGCTCTGAGAACGGTGCTCAGCCCTTCCCTTGGCTGCAGTGATTCTCCCTAGACTTGCCTCGTCACTCAACATCATGATTTTGAGACTTCACAGACTAAGTCTCACAGAACACACTCGTAGGCCTTTGGCTTAGCAGTCACTTCTACGAATAATACAACCTAGCTACCTTTCTACAACCGACAGCACTTGGGCTGCGCTGGTCATGGCTCTGATGGACAAAGACATTGAGCTCTCTCGCCCATGACTCCCAGAACATGTGGCCAAGACACCTAAGGGAAGTGTTGGTCACAGCACACAAGCGTCATCCTCACCTGGGAATGGCCACATACCAATTTCTATTCCTAGAGCAGCATGCGCATGTTCACTAGTCTACATTCTTGTTAACATGGATTAGTGTCACACTTCCATGGCGTCTGTTAAGTTACAGGGGCCTCCACACACCCCTTGGATGACCTGGTCCTTCGGACTCCTCCCAGGGGAGGGAGGACATTAATAGGGAGACAGGTCTGTGCGGGGACCGCTCCCTCCCCCAAAGCCTGACACACTGCATCCCATACCAATGAGAGGGGCCACACAGGGCAGAGACACCAAGCTGGGGGAAATTCCCCCAGCGCTCTGCCCACCACTGGGCAAGGAGTTCCTGCAGTGAGTGGTCTGTGCTGCCTCCACCACTGCTGTTACTCTCAAGGGACAAGGATCAGGGCTCCTCAGGACTCAAGGACCTGTGCCACAGGTTCCAAGGACTTGTCACCCTCCCGCAAGTGAAGCAGTGACCTCTGGCGGTAGCTGTCTAGCCATATAAATCCTCTCCCACCGTGTCCTTTTTTAAGTAAGAGAAACCACAGCCCAAGGAGACCATGTAGTAGGTGTGGAGCAAAACAGCAAGCAGGTGATGGGCTGGCCAGGTCTAGGGTCAGACCCAGACTCCTCAGGGGGCCTTAAGAGCTGCTGAGACGCACAGCTGAGATGACAGCAGAGCAATGTCACAGTCTCATCCTGAGCTCTCCTCATGCAGGGGCTATCCAGCCACCATGGCAAAAGGGTCTTCAGCCCAAATTCCCAGGGGGACCAGACTATCTCCTACAACCTAGAAGGCCTGGGTCTTTGGGTGACAGGCCCCCTGGTGGACACCCTGAGCTCCAGGTGACAGGTGCACTCCTGCCCAGGGCCTCACCCTCCAGGTCGGTGATCATGGCCTCATGCTTGTTTTTGAGCTTGGCGAGGCTCTTGGACTTCTCTTCCTCTTCCATGAGGTTCGTGGTGAACTCAGCTATTCTGTCCTCCAGCAGCTTCTTCTCCTGCAAGGAATGGTACGTCCAGGTCAGAGTTTAGTGTCAGCTAGGCACACACACTTTGTCTTTCCTACAGTGTGATTCGCCCACAAATCTGGGACTAATTGGCAGAGCCTTAAACACGTGATCAAATGCATTAGGATTTCCAGAATTGTAGGTCACCAGCCCCCATGAAATAGCTGGATAAGTTTCCATAGGACCTAGAACCATGGGTGTCCTGCGGGTGACAGCTCACCCTGTCAGACCCGGCCTGGCCTGGCCCTGTCTCCCTGGGGTCCCCAGGGTGCCTTACCTTGGCCAGTTTGCAGTTCTGGTCCTCCATGATGATCTGGTCCTCCTCTAGCTTCTTCAGCTTGGCCTCAGTGGTCACCTTCTCCAGCTGGAGCTTCTGCCGGGCACTCTCCTCCTCCTCCAGCTGCTCCTCGAGTTCCTGCCAGGGAGATGAGGCTGAGAAGGTGGCACCCCACAAGCGTAGGAGCTGACGTGGGACATGGCCAGGTCTCACTCATAGGACCACGAATATGAAACAGGTGCAGGCCTGACCCGCCAGGGTGCTGTTGAGAAGGGTGTCCACAGCCAGCCCTGTGACAGGCAGAGGACCACACATAGGGCCACCTGCCCCTTAAACCAACAAAACAAGGACCACCCTCATGGAGACCCAAGATGGGCACACTGTGAATAACCACGGGCAGCCCACAGAGGCAGAGAAGCGCTATGACAACTCGCTCCCTGCAGTATCCAGGTCATTCAGCAACACGTGGCCCATGTGGCATCCAGCCCTGACCCCCTGCAGTCAGGCAGTCAGTACCTGAATATTCTGCTGCATTTTCTTCTTCTCTGCCTGCAGGTGCTGGCAGCGCTCCTCCTCCTCCTCCACCCTGGCCTCGAGGTCATGGCAGATCTCCTCCAGCTCCTGCTTCTTGGCGGTCAGGCGGGCCCGGAGCTCCTCAGCCTCTGCACACAGCTCCGTTTCTGCCTGCAGCTGCTCCTGCAGCTGCAACTTCTCCGCCATGAGCTACAAAGAGCACACAGGGAACACAAGCTCCTTAAGACCTCAGGCGGCTCCAGGCTGGATGCGCTGGAGCTCAGGCTTCCAGGCAGAGAGGAACACAGACAAGAGCTGCTCCCAGCTAGGAGGTGCTTAAGCTCCCAGGCAGCCCCCAACAACACATCCTCCATCCTTGGCCACTGTCTCATAAACATCAGTATCACTGCGAAGTGGGATGAAAGGTTGCATGGCAGAGCTGGGACTTCAACTTCAAACCCACTGGCACAAACCCTTCTCTAGCACAAACCCTCAGTGTGGCTGCAGACACTGACCACTGCCTGCCCACTGGTGGCCAGCAGGTGGCAGCACTGGGAGCATGGCACACCATGGGCAGAACCTTGCTGACACCTACCTGCGACTGAAGCGTCTCCATCTCTGTGAGCTTGTTCTCTGCAGCCAGCTGCTTCTCCCGCACCTTCACCAACTCCTCCTCCTTGGCCAACATCTCCTCTTCCTGCCGGCTCACCTGCAGCAGTGGTTTGACCTAGGAGAGGAGACGGGCAGAGTCAAGCTTAGCAGGAAGATGTCACCACTACCGAGAGTCAGGAGGCTGCTCCCTCGTCCTGGAATACAAGTTCCGAGGGTGGGGGCAGCCAGACGCACTACAGGGGGAGGCACAGGCAGGTACAAACTTCCGGGAAGTCTGTGTGGTGCTCATGCCATGGGCCTCTGACCTGCTAATCACATTTCGGGAAAACCATTGCTACATGTGCATGAAAATGTTCACAACAGCAGTGTGGACAAGAGCAAACTTCAGCAGTGACACAAAGCTCCATGGCTGGAGACACAGCCAGAAAAATTATGCCATGTCCTCCAAGGGACAGCACAGGATCTTCTTAAAAAAAAAAACTGGTGCTGATAAGGAGTTTTGCATGGAAAGTGCAAACCATAGGACTGTTTATACAAGTCACAGCCCAGCTGTGTGAGAACACTACACAACAGGGAGAAAAGGGGGAAACACTGGAACATCTGTTGCTGCTGGACTGAGGTGAAGGGATTGTGGGTGAACTTCTATTTTCCTCTTGACACTTTTTACAATTTTTACAATTACCTGAAATGATATATTACAAATAAAAGCAGCCTGAATAACTTTTTTAAAAGGCTGGCAACGGCCACTGCATCCGTGGGCACAGCCTCCGAGCGGTTGTCCTGCAGCTTCTCGAGCCAACCGCAGCGAGTGGGGCTGCAGCGCAGGAGGCCGCTGCACCTGAGGCGCTGCTCTGAGTCAGCCTGGCCCAGCGGGCCACCCACACCAGACACACACCACGCTCACAGCCTCCAGGCCCATGCCGGGACTACAGGCAGTGAAGCCTGCGAGGGGCAGCATGACGCCAGCTTGTCTCACACGCTACACTTGGCCCCTGAGCCCCTGGTGGGGTGGGCAAGGGCCCCCGTGCCCACCTTGGTGAAGAGCCGCCACCACTGCCAGTTGCGCAGCTTTAGGTAGGCGGCGCAGTTCCTCTGCAGGACCTTCATGGCTGTCAGCTGCTGCTGGCGCTTGGCAAAAGCCCTGGGGGACAAGGGATAAAGTCAGCACCAGGGGGCCACCCAGGGGACTTGGATTTGTCACCCGCCCTGCAGGGGCCCCCATCTCGGCTTCGGCTTGGGGAAAATGTCTGCAGCTGAGGCCTGACAAAGGGGGCTATAAGGCACTGGCTGGACTCTGGATAAATGAGGCTCCATCTGTCCCCCCTCCACAACTCCATCTCCCAGGGCTCAGGGACCAGTGTGCTGTCCAGCAGCAGGGTGCCCAACTGCCTTAGGTGCTGCTCTGAACTCAAGGGTGGGCCCTGCATGGGGAGCACAGAGCTCCGTGGTGACAGGCAGGCCTTGGGTGTCACCCTGCAGACCTTGGGTGTCACCCTGCAGACTGATACAGTGAAGAACACTAAATGGAAATTTGGGGGTTGCAAATCCAGCCATATAGCTCCTCTCTTCACACTGGTCCCTCCAAACTTCCATCAGAAATATCCATCACTACTCCTTGGAGGCCTAAGGTCCTTGGAGCAAGCAGAGGGGCAGGGAGGGCCCAGGTCCTTCCCTAGACAGGCTCTCCCTGGACCACGGCTGGCTAAGCGCTCGCCTATAACAGGAAGGAGCGCAGGGGCCCTGGCAGCTAATGAGGCATCTCCAGAACTCACTTCCTGGCCAAGTAGCCCCTGCAGCAGGCCTGGAAGCCTATGATGACGTCGGTGATCTTCAGGTCCCGCTCCTCCTCCAGGTGGGCCAGCACACCCGCCCGGAAGAACACCTTGCTCTGGCCGATGCGGTACAGGTTGCTGTCAAGCTCCAAGGCTTTGATCTAGATCAGAAGAAATTGGGTGCTGACTTGATGCCAATGCAGGCGCTCAGAAGAACTCGGCTCAGGTGGCGCTGGGCCAAGAAAGCAGAGTTTAGGACACTGGGACGAGGGTCAAGCTTCACAAGAAGCTCCAGGACGAGGTTGGAACTTTGGAGAGTTAACTTCTCTCCTTCCATCTCCCAGCTGCTTCACAAACCCCCGCAGTGGGCCGATCCCGGTGGGACGCAGCTGAGCATTGCTTGTGCTTAGACACAGCACAAACCAGACCAGGCCGCAGGATGAAACCCTGGTCAGAGGACTCTGGGCTGAACCCCTAAGACCACAACTGCAGGTAACAGTGGCTCCTTCACAGTAGAATTGTGGGAATTAAACAGGAGAAGGTACAGAAGCCCAGCACAGAGCTGAGCATCTCCGAGCACCAAGTGTCAGTCGGCATAATTCACTGGGGCAACTCCAGTGACAATGAGGAGGCTCTCTTGGGACGCCCACAGCAAGGCCATGTGTGCCTGTCTGCCTGAGGGAAAGGACTTGGCACACAATGCCAACACGCAATGTCATGAACACCCTAAGAGGGACCTGGGGGAGCTCTGGTGCCCACAAATGGCTCCAGTAGTCTAAGAAGAGACCCCCGTAGGAAGACAGAGACTAGGGCAGGAGCTGGGGGGGCGGGGGGGGCTCTGCCCTTCTGCCGGGCCTGCTCACTGTGTAACAAGCTGGGTCTTCCCTGCAGAGCCTACAGAAGGGACACAGAGCCCACCTAGATGACAGGGGACTGAGGTACCACGGAGAAGAGGACACCAGCCAGAGACACTGCCTGTGCTCTCCCTCCACTGCCTGACAAGCACTGGGGGCCGGGAGCTGTCTCCTTTTCCTCCTTTGCCCACCCTCTATCTCCCTGTCAAGGAATACAGGTTTCTGCACATGCCAAATACTGCATTTCTCTTCTCTTCCCCCCACCAACTCCAATTCTTCAGAAAAAAAAATGGAAAGTAAGATGAGACAAAGGTAGTGGCTGCCAACCACGGCCAGGCCAGCGACAGTAGGATGCCTAGAAAGCAAGAAAAGGGACCCGAGGTAGGCGTGAGCCCCAGCCTGGCCAGTGAGCACCAAGGGGCCATCTCACATTCACCGGAATGTGCAGCGTGTGCTGCTCATCACACTCTGCCTGGGAAAGGCGCAGTGCAGACTCCTGGGCTTTGAGCTGGTCACGGGGCTCCAGGCCTGCTGCTCTGGCTAAAGTGACCCTCCTATTCCTACTCCTACTCTGCTGGGGGGTCATAAGCGACATGAGAAAAAAGCAGGAAGGAGAATGTTCCCCAGACAGAACACCTGCCTCATTCCGAGCCCTGTCTCCTGTGGTCTCAGTCGCCCTGACTGTCCAGAGGCTGGGAGGGCTGTCACTGAGGCACCCGGCAGAATCCACACCAGAGCACTGCCAGGGACAGCAAAGCACAGGCACCGACTGATGAAAAGCACAGGCTCGTCCGACAGGAGCGGCCTGGCAGCCAAAGGCTGACCCTGCAGAGACAGCAGCTGGACTCACCATGAGCACACAGGCCTGCTTCCCATCCATGAAGCCCTTAGGGATGGAGTTTGGCGTCAGGATCTCGTATCTGAGGAAGGAAAGAGAGCCTGTCACTCCACCCCTCACCTCCACTCCGCACGGCCTGGGACGTAAGCAGCAGCCTGAGATCACCCTTACGGAGAGGCACACATAAGAGTTCTCAAACCGTCCCATAAGGAAAGCATTCGTGCAGGAACCCCAAACCCTGCTCTTCCCTGGGCTGAATGAAGGCAGGCTTGGATTCCCGGAAAGTGGAAGGAACATCGTGCTAAGCCACCTCTGTCACCCAGCATGGGCTTCAGGCTCAGCTACTCACTGCTCACTGCCCAGAGTCTCCAGCAGGAGCCCCGGGCCGGCCGTGCTCATGTCTCCCTGGGACATAGCAGGGCGGCCACACGGCGGCCAGGCACACAGGACGGTGTCTGCACAGGCGGCAAAAAGCTGCGGGGTCTCGGCCTTCCATCTCCACAAACCTCCCACTACACACGTCTGACTCTTAACTCTCCTCTCACACCCCTCTACCTGCGGCAAACTCGCCAGGCCCTCGCAGTCACCAGCAGTGCAAGCCTGCATGGTGGCCCTCCATTCAGGTGGGGGTGGCCCTTCTCACATAAAGGACACACACAGTGGCTCTCCTGTCACTGACACAGTAGGGACACCTCACATAAAAGTGGAACAGAGAAAGGACCTGTGGACAGCCGGCTGCATCCCCCGCTACCTGTGGACAGGGCCGTGGCCATCCACTGAGGGTCCCTGCTGGCAGCAGGCCGCTCACCTCTGCCGGAACTCCTGGAAGACCACCCTGTTGGGGAAGCCCTGGCGACAGATGCGGATGCCCTCGAGGACACCGTTGCAGCGCAGCTGGTCCAGCACAAGGTGGGGGTCCAGCTTGCCAGCCTGAAGAGAAAGCGCACACAGGGGTCTCATTTCCGTTCCTAGGGGCTGGCGGGAGAGACCGTGTGCCCTCCTCCTGCCTCCTGCCCCACTCAGCGGAGAAAGCTGAAGGAGGGGCTGCAGCTGACACTCGGGTCCGATTACCCAGGCCCAGCAAGGCTACAATGAGACGGCGTAAGCAACAGGAAACTCAGGCTGCAACGCAGCACATCCTCAGCCTCAGAGCAGCGCATCAAGGGCACCAGCGAGAGCCCTACGCAAGCAGCAGGCAGAGGAGCCACTGCAGCTGGGGAAGCCAGACCAAGGAGGACCAAGGCCACTCCACGAGGGGCCCTACCTTCTTCTCATGGTTGGGGATGATGCAGCGGACAAAATTGGGATTGGTGTTCCTCAGCGTGGCCATCAGCTTGGCCAGCTGCTCCTTGTAGAGCTGGCCCACAGTGCGGAACATGCCCTTCCGTGTCTTGAAGGCCCCAGGCAACGCCGTCTCAGACATGCCAGCCACCTGGTCCAAGCCGATGATGCGATCCACTGCAGAGACCACAAAGCACATGAGCGCCAGCAATCCCAGCTTCGGATGCGTGGGGTGTAAGGGGTGCAGGAGAGAGACAGACGGATGGACAGACAGAAGCCAGGACAGAGAAAGAGGAGAGACAATGTGGCGGTGCAGGGCCCTTCTCCCTGGAGCTAGAGTACTACGGTCACCCATGTGAGCAGGCCTGACCCGGGCGGGCTGCAGGGCGGGAGAAGGCAAAGTCCCTCAGCTCATCTCCCTTGGGCGGCTGGGCTGCCATCAGAGCCACCCTCGTGTGCACATGTCCTGTGCTATTCTCAGCCCACCATGGAAGCGCCCACTCCCAAAGAGACACAGTTAGGTTGGTAATGAGCTCTGGAACAGAGCAACTCCCACAAGGCTGGTTCTGAGGGGGTGTTAAAGCCTCGCTTAGAGCACCCCACAGTCCTTGGTCCCAGCTAAAAACAAATCAGTATCTCAAGTTGATGCTGACCCTTACCGACGGCTGGGAGCCAGGAGGTGGGAGCGCCAAAGCTACTCTGCCACTGTCTACAGGGCTCTGAATGGAAGGGTCTCTGTCTGCAGTTGCCCTGGGCGGAGATCATTTAAACCAGGGACCAAGAGCGGTGGTGGTACTACAAAGAACTGTGAAGAAGTACTATTGGCCATAAACACTTTTTCCCCCTCAGTACTAAGGACAGAACCTTCACACACACTATTACTGTAGCCCTTTTTATTTTTTTATTTTGAGACACAGACTCACTAAGTTGCCCAGGCTGGGCTTGAACTTGCAGTACTCTTGCCTCGGCCTCCCAGAGTACTGGGATTACAGGCAGGCAACCCCACCCCCGGCTATCTTCACATTCTCACGTTTGGCCTATCTCCTGGCTCACGGGTCTTCATCATCTAAACCAACCTCCAGAGGAAGGAGCCCGCATGAGGGCGGCTCAAGCCCAGCAGCAGTGAAATGAGCTGCTTCCTCCAAGGTAAAAACGCAATAAACCAAAGCCAACCAGCCACTGGAGATCAGCTTTAAGCAAGAGTTAAAACTGAAGGCTTCCACTACCGAGAGTAAAAATCAGAGTCGAGTGACAAAGCCCACTGCTGACTCCCATTGGTCAGATTTCTAGTATTTGTGTGAAGACAGCAGAAAGGGCGCTTGCTTAAGACATAGGCCAGGATAAGGTTGGAGCCTGCAAGCCACTGATCAGACTGCGAGGCATCTCTGCCCCCGCACGCCCACCACAGGGCCTATTTTGCAGGCGACCGAGGTGCCATGCAGTGGGTGGCTTATGCAGAAGGTGGATATGGCCCCACAATAACTGGTCCTTTACATGAATGTGTCCTGACCCCCAGCTGTGGTGGCGCAGCCCTTGCTAAGTGACCACTGGACAAACACACAAATGCATCTCAGCATTCAGGCACAAAGCAGTGTGCACAACACCTGGACCTCACGACGCCAACGTCTGCAGCAGTGAGTCGCCACCTGCAGGGGGAGCTCCAAGGAGGACTGGAGGCTTCAGGGTTTTTATTCCCCATATACACCACAAACCCCCAAAGAGATTAACAGTCAGCATTCTGGAGGAGGCCTGCGACAGGCACAATGGGGAGCTTGCACAGAAGCCTGGGACAGATCAAGGGGACAGGAACAGCCAGCAGGAAGAGCCAAGGGGGAGGAGGACACAGCCTGAGCATTTCTTGCACAGCTCTGGGGCACAGCACACACACAAGACACTGTCACTCCAGGCAGCCAGTCACCTGATTCTAGGTGGAGAATGGGAAAGCGGTGATAGAAATAGGCCCTCTGAGTGCTCTGCATCTCTGCAACAGAGAGGTTAAAGCAAGACCCAGGCGAAGGAGAGGAGAAATGGACAGAAACAAAGAAAAAGAACAGTTGCAAAGCAACCAGCCTACCAAGGAGTAGAAGGCGGAAATGGAAGAAGGCGCGGGGACTGGAGACCTGCATGGCAAGGCGTGGGCCGCCCTGGACTTTGCCTCTGAGGAAAGTGCCCTGGCCATCTGCAGCTGTGAGGCCCAGAGGAGCCTCTGCCCCGAGAGGAAAGGGCTATGGTGCATGCGCGGGGTGGCCTCTCCCTTTTGGCTCAAGGAGACCTTTCTGCAGGAAGCTACGGAGGACAGAAACCACCTGGCGTGTGTCAGGGCCATGGTCGGGTGGCTGGGCCCACTGCAGAGGAAGGGTGTGACCAGCCACAATGAGGCAGGGCGAAGGGCAAGGGCGTACCATCCTTCCACAGCTCAGAGACAAACTTGTCGGAGGACTGGTGGAGAAGCGTGGCAATGTTGTCGTTCAGGGGGTCCATGTTCTTCATCAGCCACTCATCGGCCTTGTAATCCACCTGGAAGAGTTGGGGTCCTGGTTACAGGCGGTTCCAGGGTCCTCAGCTCATACAACATTCCCGGGGCTGAGCCAAGCCCTCGTGTAGAAAGGTTAGAAAAGAAAACACCCTTTGGGCCAGGTGTGGTGGCACATGCCTATAATCCCAGCACTAGGGAGGCTGAGGCAGAAAGATCATGAGTTTGGGACCAGCCTGGGCTACAAAGTGAGCTTAAGGCCAGCCTGAACTGCATAGTGAGACCCTGCCTCAAAAAAGAAAAAAGGAGTGGCCCTGAAGCAAGGCCAGCAGATTGCTGTAGCTGCTGGTTTCAAACAGGAGCCTAAAGACAATTCTTTCTGTGGTCTGTTGGCCATTTCAGAACTTTGGAAATGGAATGGTCAATTCATCAGAAAGAAATAGCAGGTGAGTATGGCAGACTTTAGGGACCCTGCAGGGGAGAGACCCTGGCACCTCGGGACCTGCACAGTGCGGTTGACTCGGGGTGCCAGGAGAACAAGGAAATCCCATCTCTGGGGGCGCTGAGAGTGTGGCAGACTTCGGTGGCCCAAAGGAGACAGACCCTGGCGCCTCGGGTCCTGCACCGTGCGGTTGACTCGGGGTGCCGGGAGAACAAGGAACTCCCCCCGTCTCTGGGGGGGCGACTGTGATCATGCCTGCATGTGGGCTGAGAATTAGACATCTCATGTCATCCTGTCTCCCCTCCCCCTCCCCCTGCTTAGCAAGTGGGAGCCAGTGAACTACACATCTTGTGAAAAGATTGGCTATGTTATTTAGTATGAGCTCTCCATATGCAAAGATAAGGACAACCATTTGGAAGAAAATGGGAGACAATATGACAGATAGTGAAGATCTCTGGTTGTCTAGCTTTGAAATTTATGCTTTCTTATGTCCCATTCTGTTCTGTTTTGTTGTGTTTAATTTTACTCCCTTTTAAAATAAAATCTAAAAAAAATTAAAAAAAAAAAAAAAAGAAAAAAGGAAACAAAACAAAACACCCTTTGGCCCAGTATTTCCATCCCCAAGAAGGAAGTGATAAGTGAGAAGGACGACAGGTATGGACAAGATGCTCTCTGTAGTATTCTGAATAAGAACAAAAAATTAAAAATATCTGACAACAGGGAACTACTAAGAAAATGATGTTGCA
>PVJX010039255.1:0-15867 GCA_004027295.1 Dolichotis patagonum
TGGGCGGGGGAGTGGAACGCTCAACCCTTGCCCTCGTGTGTGCCCTGACAGGTGACACCAGAGCTCTGCACCACCCCCAAATCAGGCAGGTGCTATCCTTTGCGGCGCTTCATCTAAGAGACCGTGTGCTTGGCTTCTTCAACCATGGCTACCCATTCATCAGTCCTGGGGCTGGAGCACCTGTGCAGAGTCACTGGTTGACCTCCAAAGGGACCTTGCCCTGTGTTGACTGAGAGAGGAGCTTTCAGATTTCAGGCAGGGGCTCCCCACCAGCCCCCCTTCACCAAGTTGCTTTATCAGGAGAGCTCACTGGTACTCTTGAGCGTGAAGTCGTGAAGAATCTCCTCCTCCCTTCTGGTACCCACGTCCTCTACAAGCACTGTCCTGGACCACTCTGCCTTTCCCCCAAGAACCTCCCACCTGCAGAGATGAGTCCTGAGCAAACCACAGGTTGTTGAGGACCAGGCTATGTGACAGATCATGGGGGGCCCGATTCTGTGACTCAACACCCCACACCCGCATCGGGGTGACCTTGCTGTATGGGCAGAATGCTGATAACCCGGCACTCCTGAGGCAAGATAGCATCTGCTGAGGACAGTTGTCAAAATACAGGCATCTGGTGCCGGGGATATAGCTCAGCGGCACAAGCACCTGCCTGGCAAGCAGGAGGTCGTGAGTTCAAAAAAACAGAAAACAAACATCTGAGTTTAGGACAATCTGGTTCCTCATTCACTTAATCCTTATGCACCCACTTTGTATAGTTACTGTTCCATGTACCTCGTGCCGTCTCTTCTTTGAGCTTCTTGCTAGCCGATAAAAGTGAGTCAACCACAGGGAAGCTGAGCCAGTCCACTGGGGGTGAGACCCTCCAGGTCCCCTTTATACCCTGAAGTTGGTCTGTTTGCCTTTCTTTATTCCCTGTCGTCCCCCTACAGGTGTCCAGGGGTCTGATCAGCCCTCGGTAACACGTTAATTCAGCTGAAGGGACTGGATGCCATTACCGTTACCAGGGAATGTTCAACAGAGATCTTTAGCGTCTGACTCAAAACCACCTGCTAGGCAAATGCCATAGTAGTTCCCAGAGCAGAAAGTAGAACCATGTCCTCAAGGTCCACTGGGAGTCATCTGCCCACATTCCTGTACCTGTCAATGCCTTTGAGTTCCAGTTTCCACTTAGCAGCAGGAGTGGGCACTGGGTACATCTCCATATTCCTAAACTTCGGTCCCTTCTGCTGAAAAATGGGAATAAACACATCTTCACAGGGCTATGATGGGGACTAGATCTGACATTATATGGGGAAATCCTTTGTAGACCACAAAACATCATCCAGCTAATTCTACCGGGAAGGAAGGAGTAGATAGTAGTGTAGACAACGGAGTGGAATAAGAGAACCATCATCTGTGTAGGTGACAGTGCATCAGGGAATCGCAGGACCTAAGGGACAAAATCTATGTAGGTGTTAACATTTTGTGTCAACTGGGCCGAGGGATGCTCAGCTGAGAAAGCATTATTTCAGGGTGAATCTTTAAGGTCGTTTCTGGGAGACACTCATACTGCAGTTGGTGGGCTGAGTGCACCAGGCAGCCCTCTTCCCTGTGGATGGGCATCACTGAGGACCCAGACAGAACAAAAAGCAGAGGTCGGGACAGTGCCTCTCTCTCCTTCAGTTGGAACACCTCGCCTTGGGCTGTGGTATCTCCAGTTCTTAAGCCTTTGGACTTGAAGCAAAACTTACACTACTGACTTTTGGAGGGTCTCCAGGTTGTAGATGACAGGTGCTGGGATTCCTTGACTTCCATAGTTGTGTAAGCCAATTCCCACAATAAATATCCATGTGTTTTCTATTGGCTGTGTCTCTCTGAAGACTCCTAACCCTCTATGGAAGAGACACGTGGCAGCTGGGCCCTCAGGAACAGGCTTTGAAGGGCAAAATGCTTATTAGGGACCAAGTCCGGTGAAAAGAAGTGGAGAGCACAGGATAGGGCAGGGTGAGGAGCTGAACTGTGATGCAGCTCTGACAAAGCCTCAGCAGAGAGTTTGGGGGTAGGGTTCCGCAGGCAGCTTTCCGGCCTTTGGCTATGTAGGGCCAGACTCTCATACTCTAAGCATTGGGAATTTGGACTGCACCCTATGGAAACACGGAGAGCCGTTGTACCTACCTCCCATATTAAATCTCTTCCTCTCCATCTCTCTCTCTCTCTCTCTCTCTCTCTCTCTCTCTCTGTCTCTGTCTCTCTGTCTTTCTCTCTTTCTCTCTTTCTCTCTCTGTTGGGAATGGGTCACCCAGGGCCTCACACATGCTAGGCTCTACCACTGTGGCCCCAGCCCTTAAATCTCTGAAGACTTGAAAATCCAGTGCCATCTATTTTCCTGACCAAACCCTGACTAATAAACATTCCCTAAGAAAGCACGCAGCTACTCAGGAGGCTGAGCCAGCCTGGGGAATTTAGCAAGACCTTGCCTCAAAATAAAATCTGAAAGAAAAAACAGGAATGTAGCTCAGTGGTGGGGCACCCTTGGTTCTATCCCCAGTACTGCCAATAAAAGAAGAAAAAAAAGAAAAGAAGAGAGGGTGACAGGGAGAAAAGAAAGAAAGGGAAAGAAGGAAGGAAAGAGGAGGACAAAGAGGAGGAGAAGGTAGAAAGCAAGCAGCTTGGAGGAAGACTAAACTAAACATTAAATGTTCAACTCAGTACAAGTAGACACAGCTCAGGCAGAGCTGGTAAGGCTGGGTGTGGTTCAAGCTTAAGGGCTTCTGGAGTTGCTTTGGTGTCATCACAGAAGGGTATGCAATGACAGAACAGCTTTGTCTTCAAACGTGCTGGCCCACCTCCTATTTATATTTCCCAGGGTTAAATCCTTACCTTGGGCTACTAAGACGCCATGACTAGGATCGTGTGCCAGTGGCTGATGAAGAAATGCTTCCGGGAGGGCCCAGGTAGGGCAAAGGGACAAGGATCACACTCCCTGACCCTGCAGGGAGTGCTGCAGAGCAAATGACACTGGCCCCAGCCAAGGGAGCTGGGTTTTCCTGCTCCACCCACGTGGTGAGTCACTGGCTGCAGGCCAGTGACTCCCCAGCTGTGGCCCCAAATGTAGTCCCCCTGAAGCATGGCTCAGATGTGGCTGTCACAGCACAGAGAAGACTAAGTTGACCCTTATACTATTCTTTTTATTCTTTTATTTTTTCTAGTACTAGAAATTAAACCCCAGGGCCTTCACACTGAGCTACATCTCAGCCCATACATACTTTTGTCTTTTTTAATTTTAAGACAGTCTTTCTATGTCAGTAAGTTGCCCAAATTGGACGAACTTGTTATCCTCCTGCTTCAGCCTCTGAGTGTTGGCATTACAGGCATGTACCACCATGCTCCAGTTTATGTTTCTTAATATAGGTAGGCCTGTGGCTGTCCACAATAATAGCCATATTTCCTAACTTTCACAAAACACAAGCGTGGCCAATGTGAGGTGAGCAATAGGTGTGACTTCCATAACGTATGTTTAAAAGAAGGGAGGCCTTTCTTTAACCCTTTTCCCTCTTGCTGCCTGAAATGTGGTCCTGAAGGCTGGTACACAAGCAACCATCCTGAAGCATAAGACAGAGATAAGATTTTCAGATTTAACAAGTAAAACTATTTCCTTTTCATTTAACTTTGAATTATTTAATATTGAGCAGGGAGTAAAGGAATGCAAACTCAATAGTCCAAACCTGAGCGGGACCTTTATGCAAGTGAAACAAAGAAGATATCTCTTACAGGCTAAGAGTCCTTTTTAATAGCATTTTTGGCAGACTTTTGAGGGGGGTGGATCACAGAAACAGCAGGCTTATGGCCTGCTGTGTCCTATGAGTCTTCTGTAACCTGCTGACATGTCCTCAGGGGGCTGCTCGTGGTCCTGTTAACGTGTCTTCTGTGACCTAAGTAAAATGAAAGTACATTTCCCGATGATGGCGAGTGGACTTATTTGAATTGGTGGTGTCCCTGTCTGGGCTCTATCAGATATTTCATGGGACAAATTTGTACTAAAATAATACCCATTGTAGGTCTGATATTCCAACTCAACTGGTGTCTTGTATTTCCTATCTGGACACCTGAGGCACAGATCATGAGTTGAAGATGATGGGTAATATGGTAGAAGTCACTTGGGTATCCACTGTATCGAAGTTTCTGGCAGCTGGACTCCATCCCTGTCACTAGCTTGTTAGTTAGTCCCAGGAAAGTGATGTAACCTCAAGGCTGACATCCATGAAATGGGTGTGATCAAGATTCGCACCCCAGCCGGCAGTACTGAACGGCATCCTGGCCTGCACGTCCATGCTGAAGACCACATTCTGTCTTCTCTGAAGGCCACACATCCCTGACTTCTGGAAGTACCAGTCCACATCAAGTATCATGCACACAGGAAGTGCCCCTTCCCGCTTCCTCTTAGTCAGTTTCATGGGGATTAAAAGAACCAACAAACACAAAGAAACTGTGAATGTGCTGTGTGAAGTTTTCAACCGATAAAGTCTTTCTAGCCTTGCTCAGAATTAGACATAAGAGGAAAAACCACCAGTGTTTTCTCACCTTCCCTCTAAATTTAGAAATCTGAAAACATTGTTCATTATGCCAGTTATTTGGTGCCTTCCTTGTGAGCCTGGAGGTTGAGAATTAAAACTCCACACTTCCTTGCAGGAGAAGGGTGTGGGGGACATTAGACAGCAATCCCTAGGGACACAAGGACTGAGAGAACAAGATTTTCTCTGCAAGGGGAACCAGTCAAACTGGTGTAGGAAAGTGGGCTTTGTAGCTCCTTGCTCAGTCCTCAGGCTGCCTGCAAGGCCTTGGCTTCTCCTATTTGTGCTATCCAGTCCTGTCCATGGCCCGTTCAAAGCCACACAGATTCCACACCAAAGGCAAGCAGAGGGCCCACCAGCCTCTGACAACTTGTAGATCTCCTCCTGTCCACATATTCTAATGGCCTGGTTGGTAATTCTATGGTATTTAATTTGCACCCTGGGCAATTCACTGGTGCCCGTAAGAGCCATCAGCTTGAAAAAATGGCACCAAAATTAAAAACCAATAGTCAAACTGTAGTTGGAATGCACTCTCCTAGCAAAATAATGAAGCAGGATTAATTAGCATGATAGGTCCAGCCCATAAAGGGCGAAAGGAAACTGTTGGGGGACCACAAATTCACAATGGCTAATTTTGCATACTTCCCTAAGAGATAAATTGAGGTTTGGGATTACTGGTATCATTCTTTTGAGATTTCCCTTTAACTCTTTAGGGATGAGCCATCCTCTCCCACCCACTAAGACTAAACTAAAACCGCTAAGATTAAAAAACACTCCAGGGCAAGACCCTTCTTAGTTTAAAACCATCTCCACCCTCTTAAATCATCCCAAGATTATCTGTTGCCTGTAAATCATCAACCCTGAGTCTTCCACTAATCCCTCCTATCATTGTATACACCCAATAAATAGTGGCTGGTTTGCAGTGTCTTTTTCTCTGCCCGTCCTGAGGCACTGACCTCCCAGCCCTTCTTCTTGTATTACTAAATTTTTCTGTTTCTTATTTCATCCTTTTGCCATACACCTCATACAGGCAGTTGAGGATCTTGGCCAAGGCCCTGATACAAACATTTTAGTCACTAACAGTTTGCTAGGAGTTTGAGCACTGGCCTTTATGCACCATGGAACACAAATAACCAAGTTTGAAAATCAAGAATGAAAACTGAATTGATCCAGTTGGACAGTCAAGCACAATGTCTGTTTGCCATCTCCTAGTCCCCCTGTGTTGGATGTAAACATTTCCAAAAATTCGGTGATAGTCCTCTCAACAAAGGGTGGAATAGTCCCATGCTCCTTCCCTTGGATATGGGCTAATCTTTCTGACTCTCTGGAATGAATAGAATCCAGTAGAAATGAGCCTGGGTGGCTTCTGAGACCACGCCATAAAAGGCAACACATCTCCTATCTAATTCTCTCTGTTGGCAGCCCTGAGCTGATATATAAGAAGTCCCAGGGTCCTTGGCCACCATGTTGGAAACACCACATGAAGAAGCCATTTAGAAACAAAAAGGAAGGACCAACATGCTCCAGCTGGCCCCACCCTGTCTTAGTACTTCCTCATTGCTGGGACAAAATACCTTATACTCACAGATTAAAATGGGAAAGGTTTATTTTGGCTCACAGTTTATAGAAGGTTCAGTCCATAGACAACTGGCTCCAAGGCCAGGCATCGTGGCAAAGAGGCATGGAGGTTAGTGCCACCCACAACCAGGGTGGGACTTCCTGTCATACACACTCGGAAGTACATTAAACCAATCAGTGGGCTAATTTAGTTATCACACACACTTAATCCATATTCACACCCTAGATCCAGCCACCTCCAAAAATGTTGGTGGAGTGCTGGATACAAACCATAAGACACTCCCACCTGGCTGAGTCTGGCCCAAGACCCAGACATGAGTGAGGAATCCTTCCAAATGACTCCAATCCTGGGCACCATGTCGATGCAACCCAAGACATCCCTCATGAGAACCACCTGGCAGAGCCTGGTCAATCCCCAGATCAGTGAGCAACATGGGTGGCTTCTATAGTTTTAAATCACTATTTTGGAGTGCTTTGCTGTGCAGTAATACCCCAGCATTCTTGTCTTTCTGCTGTTGTGCCTTGATGCCACATGAAGCCCACAGGAATCCCTGGCCAAGGGAGCCACGTGCAGCCAGACCTGCAACCTACCCCCCATCTCCACTAGACTGGCCCGAGACTGAGCAGACAAGGTGCTCACCAAAACAAATCCACCCCTTTCTAGACTTTCCCCCTATTCATGTGCCAAGGACAAATGTATCTTCCATTTGGGAGCATTACCCTAGTTTGGGCAATCCCAGGGGGACATATGTCATGTGTCCCACTTAGAGAAGCTCATGGCCAATCTTCTCTCCCAAAATCCCAGGACTCCAAGATTTGAACCTCAAAATAAAGTCAGAAAGAGGCACGGACAGTGGCACCATGATGGCACTCTCAAGGGTCCAAGTGACTGTGTGCTACAGAGGCTGACACAGAGTGACAGTAAGCTCACCTCTCCTCCCTGTCCCCTCCCACCCACCATAGTGTTCTTGGTTCTGAATCCCACTACCTCCCCTTCAGTTTGTGGACAATGTTACAACCTTCCAGAAATTTCTTTCCTGCTGAAGTCTGCCACAGTGGATTCCCTTTGCTTGAAGCCAAGAACCCTAGAATTCAAGACTCAGATGAATAAGGGGCAGTGGAGTATTCCAGACCCACCAGGGAAGCTGTGAGAGCTACCATCCTACGGCCCCAGCGAACAGTTACACACTCCATTCACGCCACAAGCTGTAGTTTGGAAGTTAACCAGAGATAGCCTTTGCAAATGGCATTTATTATAGGGTTATATATTCTTACAAAGGATTATCCAGTGCAAAAGTCTGTATTTCGTCTAGCCTAAATCCTCCTGTGGAAACACACACCACACACATGCCAGTTCCTTTGGGATAGAGGCAAAAGGCCACTTAGCCTCTGCGCAGCTTCCTAAAATAGCCCTGTCTTCACGGCAAAGGGCTGTGGAGCAGATGCCGTCCTTGTTGCTTCTTACAAATCCCCTCCCTCTCACCACTGTAGTGCCTTCCGGGCCCAACTTCCAAATGGCAGCCCCTCTGTTTGCTCGCCTGAGGACTTCTCCTGGTTGCCAAAGCTGCCTCGTCTGCCTGAGGAGGGCTGAAGTATGGGGATCCTACTTCCCCCAAAACAGCTCAGCCTTCTCACCCCTCAGGTGACATAGCTTGGAAGTCTGTGTTTTTATCTGTTTGATTTTGGGGGGTCAAACTCAGAGCTTTCCTACTGAGCTATATCCCCAGCTGCCCCCCCCAACTTTTTTTTGAAGACAAGGTCTTGCTAAGTTGTCCAGGCTGGGCTTCAACTTGCAACCCTCCTGCCTCAGACTCCCGGAGTGCTGGAACTGTAGGCATGTGCCACCGTGCCCAGAGTGGACCCCTGTGTTTTACACTGTCTCTCCCAAGGGAAGTGAGCCTTACGGTTGTATAAGTCTGCTTGGGTTGCTGTGACAAAGTACCACACACTGGGACCTTCGACAACAGAAATTTCTCTTTCCACAGTTCTGGAGGTGCCAGCAGGATGTTGGCGCAGGGTTGTTTTCCACTGAGGCCTGTGTCCTTAGCTTATGCACAACCACCTTCCCCTGCCTGTGTCCTCACATGTCTTCTCTCTGTGTCCTAGTCTCCTCTCCTTACAAGGACACCTGTCGTATTGGAATAGGGCGCAACTTAAAGACCTCATTTTAACTTAATCACCTCTTTAAGGGCTCTTTTCCCACATAAAGTTACATCCTGAGGTCATGAAGACTGGGATTCAACAATCACTAGAAGAGGGGGACCTATGGTTTGCACCTTAAATATCTCCCTAAAGACCCAGGTGTTGATCCCCAAAGCAGTGCCGATGGTTCAGAGGTGGGGCTTTGGGGAAGTGATTGGATCATGGGGGCTCTGACTTCATCAATGGATTATTTCACTGATGGATTATTTCATTGATGGGTTCATCACTGAATGGACTATTGGGAAATAGTGGAGACTGAAGAGATGGGGCCTAGTTGGAGGCAGTTGGTCCCTGTAGACCTGCCGTTGTCTCTGGTCCTCCCCCTCCTTCCCAGCCACCATGAGGTAAGCAGTTTCACCCCGCATGCCCTTCTCCCAGGAGCCTCGACCTCACCAAGAGCCCAGAAGCAACAGAGCCAAGTGACCAGGAACCAATACTTTTGCAACTGAACCCAAAAGAAATCTTTCCTCCTCTGAGTTGTTTTTCTCAGATGTTTTGCCACAGATGGAAAGCTAATACAGAGGAGGACACAATTCAGCCTGTAACAGTTACTCCTGGAGGCCTCTGGCTTGATCCTACATACTCATTTAGCTCTCTTCTCTGACACACTGCCCAGTGGTGTTTCTTTGTCTCAGGCTTGCTTTGGGGAGAACCCAAGCTAAGGCAGTATGGATGTTGTCTTCCTCTGGCCAGCAGTTGCTGGGGCTGTCAGCATGGATGGGATTCACTATAAGATTGTCATCAGAGGAGCAGGTCAGAGTCTCCCCATGGTCTATTCCCCCAAAGTAGGAACCAGCAACCTCAAGCCCAGAGAGCTCTGGGGCTATACACTGTGCAGGGGAGAACTCCTTTCCTATGATTGGTTCCCCTGGCACTTTTGCTCTTTGTCTTTGTTATGATTGGCTGCATGTAAATTAGCTAAGCCTAATGCATTGGCGCTAGCTGCACCACCCACTGGCCTGGCTGGCTGTGTGTTTGATATGAGTATGCAAATGAAGCACACTAATTTGTTGATGCTGATAAGATGCTGGTCACAGGCAGCCCTCCTGTGTGGTGTTGATAAGGTGCTAAGGCCGGAGCACAATTCATCCGCTCACCTCCAGACCATCTCAGCACACCCAGGAGCTAGTCCAGAGACAGTAACAGAGTCAAGACATCTGGGCAGCCCATGGCGTTTTCCTGCCTTTCTATCATCAGTTGGTTGGGTGTCACATCACCCCAGCCTGCCAGTGGGACCCTGCTGATACGACCAAGAGACCTGGTTCCACAAGCTCACACTACCACCGCCTCATGACTGTGTCGTATGATACCGCTCACAGAGTGTCTCCTCCTGCTTCCATACCTTTGTGACAAGCCTGCAAATGGATAGAACAGGACTTGTCAACAGTGTCCTTGATATATTTCTCTTTCACCCCTGAGGGCTCAGAAACTGCCTATGGCCCACTGCTCGCAGAGGCAAGAGCCATATCCTCTGGCCATAATACCTGGGCCTCTCCCAAGTAAATTGTTGGGGTTCAGGACACAACACTACAAACATTTGCATCCCAAAATATTCTTTTTCGTTATGTCGATTATTTTAAGCTGGTTATTTTGAGAAACTACAGACACAAAAATAGCTAGAAACAATCCTACTTTAAAGCAAATTTTCATTAGTAAAAGTATCTGGATCAGGAAGAGAGCTGCTCAATTTTGCGTATGTGTGTCTGTATGTGTGTGTGTGAACTTTTATTACCTGAAAGACTTTTATCTACATCACAAGACAACTTTTGAGCCAGGAGCCCTTGTGATCCCAGCTACTTGGGAGGCTGAGGCAGAAAAATCACTTGAGCCCAGCAAGACTGTGGCTTACAAAGTAAACTATTTTGTTTTTTCTTTTAAAATGCTTGGAAGTGAACCCAACACCTCACACATGTAGACACGCATTCTACCACTGAGCTGCAACCCCAGCCCTCTTTAAAAGTTTTATTTTGAGACAGGATCCTACTAAATTACCCAACCTGGCCAATCCTCTTGCCTTAGCCTCCCAAGTTGCTGAGATTACAGGCAGGCACCATTGTGCCTGGCAGAAAACAAAAAACAAACGAACATTTCTTATTAAAAAATAAATATATATAAAAAACTTTTATTCAAGCCAAACATGTTGGCTCTTTCCTGTAATCCCAGCATCTGGGAAGCTGAGTCAGGAGGATTGCAAGTCGGATCCCAGTCTGGGCAGTTTAGCAATTTAGCAAGAACCTGCCTTAAAATAAAAAATATGAAAAAGGTTGAGGATGTAGATCAGTGACAAGGCCCTGGGTGCAATCCCTAGTGCCAGAGTTGCAGTGGGAGACCTCTTACTCAGCATACATGTCCTCCCTTGCCCTTCCCTATGTGTTTCTACCACCCCTAGAATTGCCAAAGTTCTTTTCTGTAGCTTAGGATGCCATATAAGCCCCCCTCACTGGGCCTTTCTTTGAGTCTCGTATTTTTGTGGGACTCCCATGTGTATGCACATAATTAAAATGGTTTTTCTACTGTTAATGTGTTTTATGTCAATTTAATTGGTAGCTGAGCCAAAGAGCCCACATCCCGCAGTGACAAACACTCGGCCAACACTGCTGGGGGGCCTGGGGCCTCTGCTGGCTCCAGGGACAGCACCTGGGCAAGGTGGGCAGGGAGGCCCAAATGCTGGCTAGGCCTGCAGCCCTGCTCCTGCCCCGGCCCATTCCTCTCCCCGCAGCCCCATCATGGTTTTCAGCTGTGGCTTTCTCTCCAGCGTGGTCTCTCAGAGGCCCAGCTGTTTTCCATTGCAGGATGGGCCGGGGGCGGGCGGGGGAGTGGCCGGCCACATCCGCACAGAGTGCGGCAGCGATAGTGAATGTGAACGGTGGGCCCTGACGGAGCTGCGCGCTGCGCACTTTGGTGCCTCAGATGGATTTATTCAAAGTTCATAATTACCCTGAAATCTCTTAAAATGAAAACATGATTGAAGAATTAAACCTGGTAAACAAATTAGTCAGAAAGAAAACCTCTGCATAGCAAATGATAAAATCCACAGATCCCATCCAGCAAATGAATGGGCTGGCGCTATAACTGGCAGCCAGGGTGCCAAGGTGCCCAGGAGCCAGGGCCCTGGCAAGGCCAGCGCCCGGTGCAGGCGAGGCTGGGCCACTGGCCTCTGGCTGGCCAGGTAGCCTGGGCGTGGGGGCCTGGCAGCTAGCTAAGAGTGGCCGCTGCTGGGGATCAGGTGTCCTCAGCCTTGCTCTGGCAGAGCCTGCGGGGAGGGTGGGAAGAGCTGGAGGAAGAGGCCTTGGCTGCCACTGGGCTGGGGAGAGAACTTTCTCTAATTGGAGGAGTAGCCCCTCCTCCTCCCCTCATCTCTTCTTCCACGACCACAGGAGAGATTTTCTTTGTGTCTTTTTCGTTTTCTGAGGTTTTTGTTTTGTTTGGTTGTTTTGATTTTTGTCTGTTTGAATCAGGTCTCTTAGGAACTGCTAACCCAATACTTGATGCCCTCTCTCCTGGACAAGGGCCAGTGTGTAGTTCCTCGTGCTGTGTGACAGACCTCTCCAAAATTAGAACTAATCGAAAAGCAATCAATTGGGATGCTGAGGCAGGTGAATCACAAGTCCAAGGCCGACCTGAACAACTTAGACCTTGTCTCAAAATACAAAATAGAGAGGAGCGGAGCCTTAGCTCAGTGGTAGTAGAGTGCTTGCCTCGCATGCAACAGGTCCTGGGTTCCATCTCCAGCACGATGAATGAAAGAATGAATAAATGAATGAATAGACATAGAACAACCATTTATTTGATTCGATTCCTAGGCTCTGTGGGTCAGAACACAGACAGGAGAGCAGAGACAGCTTATTTCTGCTCCACTGGGACTGGACCCCAGCTGGAAAGACATGATGCCTCGGGTGGTGGTTAGATAACTTCAGCTGAAATCATCAGGAAGGCTCTACACTTCCCAGTCTGCTGGGTGATTCTGACTGTCACTAGGTGGCCTGGGTTTCTTCCCAGCATGGTGGCCTCAGGGCAGTGAGATGACTCATAGTGCTCCAAAGACAAATGTTACCACTTATTCCAAGCCACCAGTGACAGTTATATGACATCCCTGCTCTGTGTTCTCTGGGTTGAGTCACCAGTCCTTCCATATTCAAGAAAAGGGACAGAGATGCCACCTTTATATTGCATTTAGAGACAAAGTTTTGCTATATAGCTTAGGCTGGCCTCAAACTTGCAGTCCTCCTGATTCATCCTCCCCAAGTAGCTGGGATAACAGGTACGCATCAGGTTTTCAATAAGAGGCAAGTCAAACACTTTGTAGATGCATTGGAAAGCCACTATGCCTCTTTTGGGCATGATCATATCGTGGTGCAGTGACAACAGTCCCAAATTCTTAGGTTCAGACTCCTGCTCCACTTGCACCATCTGTAATGGGTTTAATGGAAGCCTCCAAAAGTTATGTCTATGTCCTAAGCCCTGAGACCTACACACGTGGTCATATTTGGACAAAGGATCTTGGCAGATGTAATTAAGATCTTGAGATGAGATCACCCTTGATTACTTTGGTAGGCAATAGATCCAATGACTATGTCCTTATAAGTGATACATGGAATAGAAACTTCTGGAGAGAAGAAAGGTCATCCCTGCTCTGGAAAAGATTGGCATGATGCAGGCACAAGCCAAAGATACCTAGTGCCACCAGAAGTTGGAGGAGTTAAGGGAGGATTGTCGATGTCACACCACCAACTTCTAGAACTGGGAGAGGCTCAGTTCTTACTGGGTTTTTTGTTTGTTCATGTTTGTTTGTGTTTGTTTTTGGTTTTTTGGTACAGGATTTCACTATGCAGTTCAGGCTGGCCTTGAACTCACTTTGTAGCCCAGGCTGGCCTCAAACACACAGCAATCTTCCTGCCTCAGCCTCCGGAGTACTGGGATTACAAGTATGCACCACCATGCCCCACTCGGTTCCTATTGTTTAAGCCACCCTTTTCTGGTCATGTACCATAGCAGTCCCAGGACATGAGGATACTGTCTGTGGGACCATGGCCAACTGGCCTTCCCCTCTGGGGGTCAGTAAAATAAAGATGAAAATGCTGTCTTCCTCCTCAGGCTGTTGGATTCATGAGGCAAACTGCGGAATATGCTCACTGTAGTACCTGGTGCCATTCTTATCCCCAGAGTGGTGGAGAAGCAGGTGGAGACCCACAAGGGAGGAAAAATGGACTGGAGAGTCACATCTACCTCCTGCCTGGACTGAGAACCCTTTAGTGTGGCTTCTGACTCCCCCCATAGCTCGAGGCTACTGGGCTGGCTTCCTCCGCTCCCCCAAGGATCTGTGACAGTGCCCAGGGCTGGACCACAGCTTCTTTCTTTAAAACACAATTTCTGTATATACACAGTTGTGTCTAGTTGGCTCCACACCCCTTTGAGAATTTCAAAATCTGAATGATTCGGCACCTTTTATAAAATGCTGTGGTATTTGCATAGCACCTACACACACCCACCATATATTTTAAATCATATCGGGATTACTCATAATAACTAATGCGATGCAAATGCTAGGCAAATCGTTGTTGCATTGTATTGTTTAGGGAATAATGACAAGGAAAAAAGTCTATATATGTTCAGTCCAGTCTCTATTTTATTTGTTCCAAATATTTTGGTTGAACCACGGATATCAAGCACTAGCATCAAAGCTGGCCGATGGGATCAATTGGGGATCGTTATGTTATTCTTGGTAATTTTGTGTATGATTGAGCTTTTTCATAATAAAGTGTTTAAAAATACTAACCCTTGCAGGTCAGAATCCCTAAGAAGCAGACTCAAAGGAGGTTTATTAGGAAGAGGCTGTGGCACGCAGCTCCGGGGAAGGATGGGCAGACGAGCAGGACTGGCAGGAGCTGCTGAGCCAGGAGCTCGGGCTGGCACTACCTTCAGAGTTGGACTCACTTGCTGTGGCTGCTGGAACAAGTAACCTCCAGTTTCCAGGTTTCCAACGACACACATTTGTTTTCCGGAGAAAAACCTGGCAGAGTGATGATTGGCAGCAATTCAAATTCGGAATCCAGGCCCTGGAAAATTTATTCTCCTAAAGTTCTGGAGCCCAGAAGTCTAAAGTCAGGATGTGGGCAAGGCTGACTCCTTCTGCTTGCTCCCCGGACACTGTCTTTTGTTTGTTTGTTTGTTTGTTTGCCTTTTCAAGCTTCTAGAGGCTGCCTGTGTCCCTTGGCTTGTGGTCCCCCCTACATCTTCAAAGCCAGCAGCTGCATCCCCTTGGACTCCACCTCCACTGCCTCTTTTGCTAGCTCTGGTGATCCCACCTCTCTCAGGACCCATGTGATGATGTAGGATCACCAGGACGGTGTAGGAAGAGGTCACTGAAGAGCGTGACTCAGAGCCAGTGAGGCACTCTCTGTAGCCGGGGTGGGGGGGGATTGTGCAGCAGCTGACAGCAGGAGGAGTCCCTTGAAAGCACCCATGGGCTAGGACACAAGTCTACCTGCAGGGTCCTGGGTGCTGCATTCCTAAAGCCCCCCACAGGTCTGTCACAGGCACCAAGTCAACACTTAACCTTGACTCAGGTGCCACAAGTTGCCCTTCACTATTCTCACCCAGAGGCCTGCCCACTGGTTTGTGCAAAGAAGGAAACCGAGGCTGGAGAAGTGACAGTGACATCTTTGCCTGAGGTCACACAGTCACAGCACAGGCAGGACTCGCACCCACATCCTTCTAGCTGCCCAGTGCTATGATATTAACAAACCAAAGTGAGCCAGCTACATACAAATGAACTGGAAGTGAGGCTGTCACTAAGCCTTGCCTACTGAGTCTGGTTGCCTTTGCTGACCCTGCCATATCCCCTCCTCACCTCACCCCACCACAGTCAGCGCGATGGGGTCACCTGGGTGTCCTCAGAAGGTGCTCCAGGTCCCAGTGGGAATGCGGAGCAAGATATCCCTGCAAAAACCAGCATGCGCCTCTGCCACACAAGCCAGCACTTCCACCTCTGGGTCTGTATCCCAGACAGCTGAAGACAGGGACAGCAGGATTCCCAAGAGCCTGAAGGAGGAGGCACTCAGTCCACACACAGAATGTGGTATCTCCTGCCATAGAACATTATGTGACCCAGAAAAGGGCATGTGTTCCCGCGGGGATGAGCCTTGAACATTACGCTGAGGGAAAGAGGCCAGGCACGAAAGGCCACATGCTGCATAGTTCTGCTTGTAAGTGACGCCTAGAGTCATGTGACTCAGATGCAAAAGCAGGGCTTCGGGGAGGGTCATGGTATGTGTGTTTAAGGGATATAGAGCGGCAGCTTGTGGAGATGGACGAGTTCTGAAGGCGGACAGTGGCAATGACCACAGAGCACCATGGATGTATGTGTCCTGTCTGTTTTACCACCACACAAGGAGAGAGAGAGGTTTGGGACATGAAGGAAAGGTCACGCACTACCAACTCTCCTCCTGTCCAGTGTCCCAGCTGGGGCTGCCTTACCTGTCTCCCTTTCCCTTGAGTCCGTGTCATGTGGCCCAGAGCCAGATGGAGCCCA
>PVJX010039256.1:0-15866 GCA_004027295.1 Dolichotis patagonum
CAAATGCCTTCACTTGAATGTAACATTTGCTTTTTCAGGCATTTAAGAACTCTTTTCCAGTCTCAAGATCATGGGAGAATTGGAATTTTTTTATCTATTTCTTTTAATACTAGGTTCACACACACAGAAAACCAGATACCAGTTTGATATCTTTCCTTTTACTTCCTTTCCTTTTTTTTCCTATATCTGCTGTGACATCACCATGTCCTACTGTGACACAATAATGCCCAATTGTGAATTCGCATAATGCCAATTTGACATCAAAATTCACAGTAAGATCTCACAATTCTCATCATGACATTTAAATTGTCTTACAACATCACAATTACCAATTTTGACACCACAATGATGGACATGACATCTTGGTATCACATTATCGCATCATGCTATGCCTTTGTGGCATCATAATGCCCTATTGTGACATGTGTTCACTTGTGACCTCGCAACTCCCATTATGACATTACAATTTTCCTTTGTGATGTCATGATTACCCACTGTGACATCACAATTGCCCACTGTGATATCACCAGGACCACTGTGACATCACAGTGCCCAACATGATATCACAATGTTGTATGGTCACCGAATAATGCCATATTGCGACCTCATGCTGACCAAATGGAACATCACCATTCCGCATGATAGCCAATCTACCCCTCAAATATGAGCTCGTGTTGACTATGTGTAGCAGCACAATTAACCTTTTTGACATTACAATTCCCAATTGCAACATCACAGTGACATGTTATGACATCACATTTCCACATTATGACATTACAACACCCAATTTTGACAACACGGTGCCCTATTTTGACATTATGATACCCTTCTCGTGACTTGTCAATTCCTCATTATGACCAGATAATTCCCCATTGATGTTACAGTTTTCTTTTGTGACATGATATACTCCCAGTGTGGCACCAGTGCCCATGATGACATCAGAGTCCCCATTATAGCATCAAAATTCCCCTTTTTGACAGGGTAATGCTTCACTGTCACATCAAGTTGTGGTGACACCAGCTAGGCCCACTGTGAAATCGTCATTTCCATGGGACACCACAATTACCCTATTATGACCTCACATGGCCCTCACTAGAGCAGCAAAATCAACATTTATGTTACTACAATACCCCACTGTGACAACATAGTTGCATATTATGACATCACTGTTCGAAATATGGCATTGAAATATCCAATTGTTACATCATCATACGTTATGGTGACGTCACACATCCTTTTGTGGTATCACAACACCGCATTGTGACATCATAGTGATGCATATGACTTCAGAATTCCCCATCATGATATCATAATCATCCATTAAAGCATCACAATTGACCCATGTGACATTACATTTCTTCAGTGATAACAGTTGATGCATCATTGTGGCACAACAACACTCCACTGTGACATCACAGTGCCCTTTTGTGATACCACTGTACCCCATGTGGACATACTTTATAAGTTTACTTGCAATTCCCCATTATGTTCTCACATTGCCCTCGTTATCTTCTCAGTGTGCTCATCAAGCTATCATGCCATTCATTTATGCAGTCACTATGGCCCACTGTGACCTCCAAATTCCCTATTGTGATTTCAAAAATCCCATTATGACATCACAATTCTCTGCTGTGCTATCAGAATTTCCCAATTAGGATCTCACCCTTCCCCCATTCTGACTATATAAAGCCACATCATTAGCTCTTAATTTCCATTTTGATCAGATAGTGCTCCATTAGGTCCCCATCACAACCTATATTTACCTTATTTATGATTACAAGCTCTTTGAAGTGACCTTGCTACAGTTCATACAGCTTCAGGCCAAGAAAAAGTACTGGATTGAGAGTTCTAAGATTTATATTTCAGCTTGTTTCTGCTAACCAATGCCTTCAATTGAATGTAACATTGGCTTTTTCAGGCATTTAAGAACTCTTTTCCAGTCTCAAGATACTGGAAGAATTGTAATATTTTTATCTATGTCTTTTAATACTTGGTTCACACACACACAAAACCAGATGCCAGTTTGATATTTCTTTCCTTTTCCTTCCTTTCCTTTCTTTTCCTATTCCTGCTGTGACATCGCCATGTCCTAATGTAACGTCATAACGCCTTATTGTGACCTCCTATACTGCCAATGTGACATCACAATTCACAATAAAGATCTAACAATACTTATCATGATATTTAAATTATCTTACAACATCACAATTGCCAATTGTGACACCATAATGATGGATATGAAATCACGGTATCACATTATAGCATACTGCTAGGCCTTTGTGACATTATAATGCCCTATTGTGACATTTGTTCTATTGTGACCTCGCAACTCTCCTTTTGACTTTACAATTTCCCTTGGTGACATCACAATTGCCCACTTTGATATCACCAGGCCCATTGTGACACCACAGTGCCCCACTAAGAGATAACAATGTTGTATTGTCACCCTACAGTGCCATTTTGTGAACTCATGATGCCCAGTTGGAACATCACCATTCCCCATGGTAGCAAAACAACTCCCCATTGTTGAGCTCACGTTGCCTAATAATAGCAGCACAATTAACCTTTATGACATCACAATTCCCAATTGCAACATCACAGTGACCTGTTATGACATCATAGTTCCACATTATGGCATTAAATTGCCCAATTGTGACACCACCCCGCCCTATTTTGACATCATGATGTCCTCTTCATGACTTTTCAATACCCCATTAACACCAGACAATTCCTCATTGATGTTACAGTTTTCTTTTGTGACATCATAACCTCCCAGTGTGACACAAGTGCTCATGATGACATCACAGTCCCCATTATAGCGTCACAAATCCTTGTTTCACAGGGTAATGTTTCACTGTCACATCAAGGTGCCTTGCGGTGACATTACCTTGGCCCATTTTGACATCATCATTTCAACTGCGACACCACAATTACCCTATTATGACCTCACATGGCCCTCAGTAGAGCAGCAACATCAACATTTATGTTACTACAATAACCCACTGTGAGAACATAGTTGCACATTATGACATCACTGTACCAAATATGGCATCAAACTATCCGATTGTGACAACATCATGCCTTATTTTGAATTCACACATCCTATTTTGGTATCACAACATCCCATTGTGACATCATAGTTCTATATATGACTGTAGAATTCCCAATCATGATATCATACTCATCCATTACAGCATCAAAATAAACCTTTGTGACATCACAGTTCTCCAGTGATAACACAGGATGCACCATTGTGACAGAACCACTCTCACCTGTGACATCACAGCACCCTATTGTGACACCACTGCACCCCATATGACATACTTTTTACTGTTCCTTCACAATTCCCCATTATTATCTCACATTGCCCTGGTTATCATCTCATTGTCCCCATTATGGTACCGTGCCATTCCTTTATGCTATCATGATGTGGCACTGTGGCCTTCAAATTCCCAATTGTGATATCACAATCCCATTATGACATCACAATTCTCTGCTCTGCCATCAGGATACCCCCATTAGGGTCTCACACTTCCAACATTCTGACTTTATAAATCCACATCATTAGCTCATATATTCCATTTTGATCACAGAATGCTCCATTAGGGCCCCATCACAAACGATGTTTAACTTAATTATAAACAGAAGATCTTCGAGGGCACCCTACTACACTTCATATAGCTGCCGGCCAAAAAAAGGAGTGGATTCAGAGTTCTAAGATTTATGCTTCAACTTGTGTCTGCTAACAAATGCCCTCACTTGAATGTAACATTTGCTTTTTCAGGCATTTAAGAACACTTTTCCAGTCTGAAGATCATGGGAGAATTGGAATTTTTTTATCTATTTCTTTTAATACTAGGTTCACACACACAGAAAACCAGATACCTGTTTGATATCTTTCCTTTTAATTCCTTTCCTTCCTTTTCCTATATCTGCTGCGACATCACCATGTCCTACTGTGACACAATAAGGCCCTATTGTGAATTCGCATCCTGCCAATTTGACATCACAATTCACAGTTAAGAACTCACAATTCTCATCATGACATTTAAATTGTCTTACAACATCACAATTACCAAATGTGACACCACAATGATGCACATGACATCATTGTATCACATTATAACATCATTCTATGTCTTTGTGAAATCATAATGCCCTATTGTGACATGTGTTCAATTGTGACCTCGCAACTCCCATTATGACATTACAATTTTCCTTTGAGACCTCGTGATTGCCCACTGTGCCATCACAATTGCACACTGTGATATGACCAGGACCTGTGTGACATCACAGTGCCCCAGCATGATATCACAATGTTGTATGGTCACCCAATAATTCCATATTGTGACGTCGTGCTGCCCAAATGGAACATCACCATTCCCCATGATAGCCAATCTACTCCCCAATCATGAGCTCATGTTGCCTATTTATAGCAGCATAATTAAACTTTTGACATCACAATTCCAAATTGCAACATCACACTGACATGTTATGACATTATAGTTCCACATTATGGCATTACAATACCCAATTGTGACACCACGGTGCCCTATTTTGACATTATGATACACATCTCATGACTTGTCAAATCCCCATTATGAACAGATAATTCCCCCTTGATGTTACAGTTATCTTTTGTGACATGATAAACTCCCAGTGTGCCACAAGCGCACATGATGACATCAGAGTCCCCATTATAGCATCAAAATTCCACCTTTTCACAGGGTAATCCTTCACTGTCACGTCAAGGTGTGTTGACACAAGCTTGGCCCACTGTGACATCATCATTTCCAGTGTGACACCACAATTACCCTATTATGACCTCACATTGCCCTCACTAGAGCAGCACAATCAACATTTATGTTACTACAATACCATTCTGTGACAGCATAGTTGCACATTATGACATCACTGTTCAAAATATAGCATCAAAATATCCCAGTGAGACATCATCATGCCTTATGGTGACTTCGCACATCCTATTGTTGTATCACAACACCGCGTTGTGACGTCATCGTGATCCATATGACTTCAGAATTCTCAATCATGATATCATAATCATCCATTACAGCATCACAATTAACCCATGTGACATTACATTTATTCAGTGATCACAGTAGATGCATCATTGTGGCACAACAACACTCCACTGTGACATCACAGCTTCCTTTTTTGATACCACTGTACCCCATGGTGACATACTTTTCACGTTTACTTCCAATTCCCCATTATGTTTTCACATTGCCCTCGTTATTGTCTCAGTGTGCTCATCATGCTATCATGCCATTCCTTTATGCAGTCACTATGCCCCACTGTGACCTCTAAATTCCCTATTGTGATATCAAAAATGCCATTATGACATCACAATTCTCTGCTGTGCCATCAGAATACCCCCATTAGGATCTCACTCTTCCCCCATTCTGACTTTATAAAGCCACATCATTAGCTCATAATTTCCATTTTGATCAGATAGTGCTCCATTAGGGCCCCTTCACAACCTATGTCTACTTTAATTATGATTAGAAGCTCTTTGAAGGGACAATGCTACACTTCATACAGCTCCAGGCCCAGAAAAACTACTGGACTGAGAGTTCTAAGATTTATGTTTCAGCTTGTTTCTGCTAACAAATGCCTTCACTTGACTGCAACGTTGGCTTTTCAGGCATTTAAGAACTCTTTTCCAGTCTCAAGATATTGGAAGAATTGTAATGTTTTTATATATGTCTTTTAATACTTGGTTCACACACACACAAAACCAGATGCCAGTTTGATGTTTCTTTCCTTTTCCTTCCTTTCCTTTCTTTTCCTATTCCTGCTGTGACATCACCATGTCCTAATGTGACGTCATAACTCCCTATTGTGACCTCCTATACTGCCAATGTGACATCAGAATACACAATAAAGATCTCACAATTCTCATCATGATATTCAAATTATATTAGAACATCACAATTGGCAATTGTGACAGCATAATGATGGATATGACATCACGGTATCACATTATAGCATCATGCTAGGCCTTTCTGACATTATAAGGCCCTATTGTGACATGTGTTCTATTGTAACTTTGCAACTCTCCTTTTGAATTTACAATTTCCCTTGGTGACATCACAATTGCCCACTGAGATATCACCAGGACCATTGTGACACCACAGTCTCCCACTAAGATATCACAATGTTTTATTGTCACCCTACAGTGCCGTTTTGTGAACTCATGATGCCCAGTTGGAACATCACCATTCCCCATGATAGCAAAACAACTCCCCAATGATAAGCTCATGTTGCCTAATTATAGCAGCACAATTAACCTTTATGACATCACAATTCCCAATTGCAACATCACAGTGACGTTTTATGACACCATAGTTCCACATTATGGCATTGCAACGCCCCATTGTGACAACACCACGCACTATATTGACATCATGATGTCCTCTTCGTGACTTGTCAATACCCCATTATGACCAGACAATTCCTCATTGATGTTACAGTTTTCTTTTGTGACATCATAACCTCCCAGTGTGACACAAGTGCCCATGATGACATCACAGTCCTCATTATAGCGTCACAATTCCTTTTTTTCACAGGGTAATGCTTCACTGTCACATCAAGGTGCCTTGTGGTGACATTAGCTTGTCCCATTGTGACATCATCATTTCCACTGTGACACAAAAATCACCCTAATAATTCCTCACATTGCCCTCATCACTGCAGCACAATCGACTTTTATGATACTACAATTTCCCACTGTTACAACATAGTTGCACATTATGACATCAGTGTACCAAATATGGCATCAAAATATCCCATAGTGATATCATCATGCCTTATTTTGAATTCACACATCCTATTTTGGTATCACAACATCCCACTGTGACATCATATCCCTCCATATGACTTCAGAATTCCCAATCATGATATCATAATCAGCCATTACAGCATCAAAATAAACCCTTGTGACATCACAGTTCTGCAGTGATAACACTGGATACACCATTGTGACAGAACAACTCTCTCCTGTGACATCACAGCACCATATTGGGACACCACTACACACCATGATGACATGCTTTTTACTGATACTTCACAATTCCCCATTATGATCTGACATTGCCCTGGTTATCATCTCAGTGTCCCCATTATGGTACTGTGCCTTTCCTTTATGCTATCATGATGCGCCACTGTGAGCTTCAAATTCCCTATTGTGATATCAAATATCCCATTATGACATCACAATTCTCTGCTCTGCCATCAGGATACCCCCTTAGGATCTCACACTTCCCACATTCTGACTTTGTAAGCCACATCATTAGCTCTTAAGTTCCATTTTGATCACATAATGCTCCATTAGGGCCCATCACAAACGAATTTTACCTTAATTATGAATAGAAGATCTTCGAGGGCAGCCTACTACACTTCATACAGCTGCCGGGCAAAACAAGGACTGGATTCAGAGTTCTAAGATTTATGTTACAACTTGTGTCTGCTAACAAATGCCTTCACTTGAATGTAACATTTGCTTTTTCAGGCATTTAAGAACTCTTTTCCAGTCTCAAGATCATGGGATAATTGGAATTTTTAATCTATTTCTTTAAATACTAGGTTCACACACACAGAAAAAACAGATACCAGTTTTATATCTTTCCTTTTAATTCCTTTCCTTTCTTTTCCTATATCGGCTGTGACATCACCATGTCCTACTGTGACACAATAACGCCAATTGTGACCTCGCATACTGCCAATTTGACATCACAATTCACAATTAAGATCTCACAATTCTCATCATGGCATTTAAATTGTCTTACTACATCACAATTACCAATTGTGACACCACAATGATGGACATGACATCATGGTATCACATTATAGCATCATGCTATGCCTTTGTGGCATCATAATGCCCTATTGTGACATGTGTTCAATTGTGACCTCGCAACTCCCTTTAAGACATTACAATTTTCCTTTTTGACCTCATGATTGACCTCTGTGACAGCACAATTGCCCACTGTGATATCACCAGGACCATTGTGACATCACAGTGCCTCACCATGATATCACAATGTTGTATGGTCACCCAATAATGCCATATTGTGACCTCATGCTGCCAAATTTGAACATCACCATTCCCCATGATAGCCAATCTACTCCCCAATTATGAGCTCATGTTGCCTATTTATAGCAGCATAATTAACATTTTTGACATCACAATTCCCAATTGCAACATCACAGTGACATTTTATGACAACATAGTTCCACATTATGGCATTACAATACCCAATTGTGACACCACGCTGCCCTATTTTGACATTATGATAGCCTTCTCGTGACTTGTCAATTCCCCATTATGACCAGATAATTCCCCATTGAGGTTACAGTTTTGTTTTGTGACATGATAACCTCCCAGTGTGGCACAAGTGACCTTGATGACATCAGAGGCCCCATTATAGCATCAAAATTCCCCTTTTTCACAGGGTAATTCTTCACTGTCACATCAAGATGTGGTGACACTAGCTTGGCCCACTGTGACATCATCATTTCCAGTGTGACACAACAATTACCCTATTATGACCTTACATTGCCCTCACTAGAGCGGCACAATCAACATTTGAGTTTCTACAATACCCCACTGTGACAACCTAGTTGAACATTATGACATCACTGTTCGAAATATGGCTTCGAAATATCCCATTGTGACATCATCATGTCTTATGGTGACTTTGCACATCCTATTGTGGTATCACAACACCATGTTATGACATCATAGTGATCCATATTACTTCAGAATTTCCCATCATGATACCATAATCATTCATTACAGCATCACAATTAACCCATATGACATTACATTTCTTGAGTGATAACAATAGATGCATCATTGTGGCAGAACAACACTCCACTGTGACATCACAGCACCCTATTTTGACACCACTGTACCCCATGTTGAGACACTTTTCACTGTTACTTCACAATTCCCCATGGTGATCTCACATTGCCCTAGTTATCATATCAGTGTCCTCATTATGGTACCATGCCATTTCTTTATGCTGTCACTATGCCCCACTGTGACCTCCAAATTCCCTATTGTGATATAAAATATCCCATCATGACATCACAATTCTCTCCTCTGCCATCAGGTTACCCCCATTAGGATCTCACTCTTCCCCCATTCTGACCTTATAAAGTCACTAGCTCATAATTTCCCTTTTGATCAGATAATGCTCCAATAGGGCCCCATCATAACGTATGTTTATCTTTATTATGATTAGAAGATCTTCTAAGGCACCCTTCTACACTTCATACAGCTCCAAGCCCCAAAAAAGTACTGGATTCAGAGTTCTAAGATTTATGATTCAAATTGTTTCTGCTAAACAATGCCTTCACTTGAATGTAACATTTGTTTTTTCAGGCATTTGAGAACTATATTCCAGTCTCAATATATTGGAAGAATTGTAATTTTTTATCTATTTCTTTTAATACTAGGTTACACACACAAAACCAGATGTCAGTTTGATATTTTTTCCTTTCCCTTCGTTTCCTTTGTTTTAGTAGTCCTGCTGTGACATCACCATTTCCTATTGCTACATCATAACACCTTAATGTGACCTTGTATACAGCCAATGTGACATCACAATTCACAATTCAGATCTCACAATTCTCATCATGATATTGAAATTATCTCACAACATCAAAATTGACAATTGTGACATCACAATGATGGATATGACATCATGGTATCACATTATAACATCATGCTATGCATTTGTTTGATCATAATGCCTTATTTTGACATGTGTTCTGTTTTAACCTCGAAAGTCACATTATGACATTACAATTTTCCTTTGAGATATCATGATTGCCAACTGTGACACCACAATTGGCCGCTGTGATATCACCAGGACCATTGTGACATCACAGTTGCCCACTATGATATCACAATTCTGTATTGTCACCCAAGAATGCCATATTGTTACCTCATGATGCCCAGTGGGAACATCACAATTGCATATTATAGCGAAACAACTCCCTGATTATGAGCACCTGTTCTATCATTATAGCAGCAAAATTAACATTGATGACATCACAATTCCCAATTGTGACATCACAGTGACATTTTATGACAGCCTTGTTCCACATGATGGCATTACAATACCCCATTGTAACACCACCCTGTCCTATTTTGACTTCCTGATACACATATCAGGAATTGTCAATTCCCCATTATGAACTGAAAATTTTGCATTGATGTTACACTTCTCTCTTGTGACCTCATAACTTCCCAGGGTGACCCAAGTGCCCATGATGACATCAAAGTCCCCATTATAACATCACAATTTCTTTATTTTCACAGTTTAATGATTCGGTGTCACCGCAAGTTGCACTGTGGTGACACTAACTTGGCCCATTGTGACAGCATCATTTCCAGTGTGACACCAAAATTACCCTAATTCGACCTCTCATTGCGCTCATTAGATCAGCACAATCAACCTTAATGATACCTCAATTCCCGACTGTGATGACATAGATGCATATTATGACATCACTGTACCAAATATGGCCTCAAAATATCCCATTGTGACATCATCATGCCTTATTGTGTCTTCACACATCCTATTGTGGTATCACACCATCCCATTGCGACATCATAGTTCTCCATATGACTTCAGAATTCCCCATCATGACATCATAATGATCCATTACAACATCACAATAAACCCTAGTGATATCACAGTTCTCCAGCAAAAAGAGTAGATGCATGATTGTGACAGAACTACACTCCACTGTGATATCAGAGCAGACTATTGTGACACCACTATACCCCATGATGAGAAAGTTTTCACTGTTACTTCACAATTCCCCATGGTGATCTCACATTGCCCTCGTTACCATATCAGTGTCCTCATTATGGTACCATGCCATTCAGTTATGCAGTCACTATGCCCCACTGCGACCTCCAAATTCCCTGTTGTGATATAAAATATCCCAACATGACGTCACATATCTCTCCTGTGCCATCGGGATACCCCCATTAGGATCTCACTCTTCCCCCATTCTTACTTTATAAAGCGACGTCACTAGCTCATAATTTCCATTTTGACCACATAATGCTCCATTACAGCCCCATCACAACCTATGTTTATCTTAATTATGATTAGAAGATTTTCCAAGGCACCCTTCTACACATCATAGAGCTCCAAACCCCAAAAAAGTACTGGATTCAGAGTTCTAAGATTGATGTTTCAAATTGTTTCTGCTTAAAAAATGCCTTCACTTGAATGTAACATTTGCTTTTTCAGGCATTTGAGAACTCGTTTCCAGTCTCAATATATTGGAAGAATTGTAATTTTTTTATCTATTTCTTTTAATACTAGGTTACACACAAAAAAACAGATGCAAGTTTGATATTTTTGTCCTTTTCCTTCCTTTCCTTTCTTTTACTACTCCTGCTGTGACATCACCATGTCCTACTGTGACATCATGACACCCTATTGTGACCTCGTATATTGCCAATGTGACATCACAAATCACAATTAAGATATCACAATTCTCATCATGACATTTAAATTATCTTACAATATAACAAATGCCAATTGTCACACCACAATAATGGATATGATATCATGGTATCACATTTTGGCATCATGCTATGCCTTTGTGACCTCATAATGCACTATTATGACATGTGTTCTATTGTGACCTCGCAACTCCCAGTACGACATTACAATTTTCCTTTGAGATATCATGATTGCCCACTGTGATATCACAATTGCCCACTGTGATATCACCAGTACAATTGTAACATCACAGTGACCGAGTATGATACCACAGTGTTGTATTGTCACCCAATAAGGCCATATTGTTACCTCATGATGCCCAGTTGGAACATCACAATTCCCCATTTTAGGAAAACTACTCCTAAATTATGAGCACATGTTGCCTAATTATAACAGCACAATTAACTTTTATGACATCACAATTCCCAACTGTGACATCACAGTGAACTGTTATGACATCATAGTTCCACATTATGGCATTACATTACCCCGTTGTGACAGCACACTGCCCTAAGTTGACTGGATGATACCCTCATCATGACTTGTCAATTCCCCATTATGACCAGAGAATTCTCTATGGATGTTACAGTTTTCTTTTGCGACATCATAACTGCCCAAAGTGACACAAGTGCCCATTGTGAGATCACAGTCCCCATTATTCCATCACAATTCCCCTTTTTCACAGGGTAATGATTCACTTTCACCTCAAGGTGCCCTGTGGTGACACTAGCTTGCCCCTTTGTGACATCAACAGTTCTGGTGTGACATCACAATTACCCTATTATGACCTCACAGTGCCCTCATTAGTGCAGCACAATCAACCTTTATGATAACACAATTCCCCACTGTGACAACATAGTTGCACATTATTACATCACTGTACCAAATATGGCATCAAAATATTCCATTGTGGAATCATCACGCCTTATTGTGACTTCTCACATCCTATTGTGGAATCACAGAACCCCACTGTGACATCATAGTTCTCCATATCACTTCAGAATTCCCCATCATGATATCATAATCATCCATTACAGCATGACCATAAACCCTTGTGAAAACACAGTTCTCACGTGATAACAGTAGATGGATCCTTGTGACAGAACAACATTCCACTGTGACATCACAGCTCCCTATTGTGATACCACTGTACCCCAGGATGCATGTTTTTCACTGTTACTTCACAATTCCCCATTATGATCTCACATTGGCCTCGTTATCGTCTCAGTGTCCTCATTAAGGTATCATGGCATTCCTTTATGCTGTCACTATGCCCCACTGTAACCTACAAAGTCCGTATTGTGACATCAAATATCCCATTATGACATCAAAATTATCTGCAGTGCCAACAGGAAACCCCCATTAGGGTCTCACTCTTCCCCCATTCTGACTTTATAAAGTCACATCATTAGCTCATAATTTCCATTTTGATCACATAATGCTCCAATTGTGCCCCATCACAACCTATGTTTACCTTACTTATGATTATAAGATCTACGAAGGTACCCTATAACCCTTCATGCAGCTCCAGGCCCACAAAAAGTACTGGATTCAGAGTTCTAAGATTTATGTTTCAATTTGTTTCTGCTAACAAATGATTTTTCTTGAATGTAACATTTGCTTTTTCAGGCATTTAAGAAATATTTTCCAGTCTCAAGATAGTGGAAAAATTGTAATTTTTTTATCTATTTCTTTTAATACTAGGCTCACACACACAAAAAGCCGGATGCCCGTTTGTTGTTTCTTTCCTTTTCCTTCCTTTCTTTTCCTTTTCCTGCTGTGACATCGCCATGTCCTACTGTGACATGATAACGCCCTATTTTGACGTGATATACTGATAATGTGTCATCACAATTCACAATTCAGATCTCACAATTCACATCATGAAATTTAAATCATCTAACAACATCACAATTTGCAATTGTGACATCACATAATGGATATGACATCATGGTATCCCATTATAACATCATGCTATGCATTTGTGTCATCATAATGCCCTATTGTGACATGTGTTCTGTTTTAACCTCTCAATTCACATGATGACATTAAAATTTCCTTTGTTACATCATGATTGCCCACTGTGACATGAGAATCGCCCACTGTGATATCACTAGGACCATCGTGACATCACAGTGCCCCACTATGATATCACAATTCTGTATTGTCACCCAATAATGCCATATTGTTACCTCATGATGCCCAGTGGGAACATCAAAATTGCATATTATTGCGAAACAACTCCCTGATTATGAGCTCATGTTCTATAATTACAGCAGCACAATTAACCTTTATGACATCACAATTCCCAATTGTGACATCACAGTGACATGTTATGACAGCATAGTTCCACATTATGGCATTACAATACCCCATTGTAACACCAACCTGCCATATTTTGATATCATGATACCCACATCAGGAATTGTCAGTTCCCCATTATGAGCAGACAATTCTACATTGATGTTACAGTTTTCTCTTGTGACCTCAAAACTGCCCGGTGTGACACAAGTGCCCATGATGACATCAACGTCCCCAGTACAGCATCACAATTCCTTTTTTTTTCACAATATAATGATTCACTGGCAACTCAACTTGCACTGTGGTGACACTAACTTGGCCCATTGTGACAGCATCATTTCCAGTGTGACACCACAATCACCCTATTATGACCTCACATTGCCCTCATTAGAGCAGCACAGTCAACATTTATGATACCACAATTCCCCACTGTGATGACATAGATGCATATTATGATATCACTGTACCAAATATGGCCTCAAACTCTCCCATTGTGTCATCATCATGCCTTATTGTGACTTCACACATGCTATTGTGGTATCACACCACCCCATTCTGACATCATAGTTCTCCATATGACTTAAGAATTCCCCATCGTGATACCATAATGATCCATTACAACATCACAATAAACCCTAGTGATTTCACAGTTCTCCGGTGAAAAGAGTAGATGCATGATTGTGACAGAACAACACTCCACTGTGACATCACAGCACCCTATTGTGACACCACTGTACCCAATGATGAGACACTTTTCACTGTTACTTCACAATTCCCCATGGTGATCTCACATTGCCCTCGTTACCATATCAGTGTCCTCATTATGGTACCATGCCATTCATTTATGCTGTCACTATGCCCCACTGTGACCTCCAAATTCCCTATTCTGATATAAAATATCCCATCATGACATCACAATTCTCTCGTGTGCCATCAGGATACTCCCATTAGGATCTCACTCTTCCCGCATTCTGACTTTATAAAGCAACATCACTAGCTCATTATTTCCATTTTGATCACATACTGCTCCATTAGGGCCCCATCACAACATATGTTTATCTTAATTATGATTTGAAGGTCTTCCAAGGCACCCTTCTACACTTCATACAGCTCCAAGCCACCAAAAAGTACTGGATTCAGAGTTGTAAGATTTATGTTTCAAATTGTTTCTGCTAAAAAATGCCTTCACTTGAATGTAACATTTGCTTTTTCAGGCATTTGAGAACACTTTTCCAGTCTCAATATATTGGAAGAATTGTAATTTTTTTCTCTATTTCTTTTTTTTTTATTTAAATGAGAATAAAACAAAAGGGGGCAGTACAGAGCAGATCAGAATAGGACAATATATGCAACACAGTACTTTACATGAAGTCAACTGGACATCAATAGTATCTAACGCCATATCTCTTACTCTGCTATTGTTGAGCATAGTTTCAATTACAATAATATCAAGCATAACACAATAGTATAATGCCATGCATATAGTGAAAGAATTCCAGGGCTTTCTGAACCGAATAACAGAAAATGATCAATGGGTATTATAATATCCCATTTTTGATAAAAAAAGAAAAAAATTTGTTTGAACTATCACATATATTCAAATTCCAATGAGACACAATGTGGTAGACAGAACCAATGGTAATAGAACAAAAAAAAGCATGGTAGGACTTCTAAGAAGGATAATGTTAAATCAGCAATAGCTGTCATAATGTTTTCTTCAAAACAGGTGTTCATATCATCACGTATGATATAGTCAAACAAAACAGGATAACACCATTCCAACTGATGATTTAAAAATTTGAAAGACTAGAAAGCTATGAGATGGGGCCTCATGCTTACCATAAAGTCTTATATACTCTTATCAAATCTCATATTAGGGAAATTATATGGTATTTACCCTTGTGAGTTTGGTTTATTTCACTTAAGAGAATGGTCTCAAGTCGTGTCCATTTATTTATAAATATCTCAATGTGATCATTCTTTATAGCTGAGTAGTACTCCATTGTATAA
>PVJX010039257.1:0-15863 GCA_004027295.1 Dolichotis patagonum
CAACCTCCAGCCCAGATTGATGTATCCTGCAAAACTCCCTCTGGAAATTAATGGAGAAACAAGATACTTCCATGACAAAGAGGAACTAGCAGAATTTGTGACCACCAGTCCAACCCTACAAAAAATACTGAAGGACATTCTAGGGAGAGAGAACAAGAATATGAGCATTTCAGGAACAGTGGCAAAGAGGCCTCAGTGAACGAGGCAGACAGTGGAGTGGAAGAGAAAAATAGACTATCAATGGCAGAAAAATAGAATAGCAGAAATGAGGCAGAGAAGATTGGCTATAATCTCGAGTATAGAGGGCCTCGAAATACTAACAGAGAGAAACACAGGCAGAGTAGATCAGGAGATAGGGTCCATTGAGCTGCTCTATATAGGGAGGCAGTGGGACCCAACACAAGCAGTGTACCCCATGGGAGTGAAAGGGGAGGAATTGTCTAAAAAAGGGAGGGAGAGGATACTGTTAATGGGGTAACAAAATTTAAAATTTACATCATTCTCACCACTCTGCTTGGATGGATTACATGCTGTTCCAGTTTGTCTATTTACACTAGACTTGAGGACATGGTCAGCTATCCCAAAAACAAGAGGACATATTATGGTAATCATCCCTAATTTTCCTACCAACTTAATCTGAAGCCCTTTATAACTTATACTGTCTTATGATGACTGATCTTATTTGAATCTGGTTTGTTAGATTGCTACTTTGTATTGACTGATTTTATTTAAATCTGTTATGATGGATAGCATCAAGTCTAAGAGTATAGGCAACTACACTGAAGAGGACAAGATTCACTAAGATACCCACTCTGGTTTGATTATTACTTGCTTTTGAAGTCTTATAATATCTCCAATGCTTCATTTTTATTAATGTTGTTATACACTGCTGAGACACCATGGTAACCATTGTAGATCACCTTGTATTGTGGTTTTATATGACTTTTTTGCCTCATGCTTTTCTAGGAATTGTTTTGTTTTATCTTGCTTTGTTTTGTTTTTCCTGCTAATACAGAAATGATAGATATACAAGTAGAGTCTCATGCATGTGTAGAGCTTATAAACAGTTTACGCGAACCAACTATATAACACTTGTTGAAATGAACAACTGTTTTTAAGAAAAAGAGACACTACAATACCCTAACTGTTAACAGTCTCACTGTTTGAATGTCTACTTTACATGTTTTAACTTTGTAAATTGAACAATTATTTCAAGAAGTCAGTATGTAATTTGTCAAGCAATAATTTCTTAGTTTTTTTTTCGTTGTTGTTCTTTTCCATTTTTCCTTGGAATACTGTATTGTTGCTACCCTTTATTCTGTTTTGTTTTGTTTGTTTTTTTCTCTTTAAATAAAATTATTTAAAAAGAAGAGAATAATGTAAATTTTAAATCTTGTTACCCAGTTAACAATATCCTGTCCCCCTTTTTTAGACAGTTCCTCCCCTTTCACTCCCATGGGGTGCACTGCTTGTTTTGGGTCCCACTGCCTCGCTATATAGAGCAGCTCAATGGACCCTATCTCCTGATCTACTCTGCCTGTGTTTCTCTCTGTTAGTATTTCGAGGCCCTCTATACTCGAGATTATAGCCAATCTTCTCTGTCTCATTTCTTGACTGGTGGTCACAAATTCTGCTAGTTCCTCTTTGTTATGGAAGCATCTTGTTTCTCCATTAATTTCTAGGGAGAGTGTTGCAGGATACATCATTCTGGACTGGAGATTGTTCTCCTTCAGCACTTGAATTACTTTACTCCAAGCTCTTCTTGACCTGATGGTCTGTGTTGAGAAATCTGCCATGATTTTGATGGGTTATCAGAGATTAGAGTTCACCCACGGGCAGTGTGCGCTAGCTCCTCCCTTCAGGCCCAGTCCACCTTTGCAGGACCTCACTGTGTCAGTGTGCACCAATCTCAGGGAATTAATTTGTAGTGACTCACTGGGTCCCCGCCAGGGGTGCGGCCTAGTCCAAGCAGATTCCACCAATCCGCTCGGCGAGGGGAGCAACCAGCTGAAGCCACTTCCTTATGCATTTGGGGCTGTCCTGCCCAAATCCAACATGTCATCAAGTCGGTTTCCCCTTTCCCGTGGGAGGGTCTTATTCCCATCAGTCACCGTGTGTTGATGCCGGTCCCTGCGAACTGCAGGGCTCCCCGAACTCTGACTTCAGCGAAGCTGCGGTGGGAATTCATAGTGCCTCTGGGTGGGTTGTGTGCAGAGCCGGTCCCAGCGAGCTGCACACAGGGCTGTTCAGCTCTGCGCTCTGGTGGCTCAAGCCAGTCGCTTTGGCGTGGATAGCTTGTTCAGGTTGGGCAGGAATTCAGGCAGCTCGAGGAGGGTGCCATGCTCACTGATCTTATCTTCACTAATAGTAGCCCCAGGACTTCATATTTGAGTGGTTTTTTGCACTTCAGTTTTTTCCTGGGTTGTGAGAGTCCATCTCTCTCTATTTGGGTCCATCCAGGGTGTTTTATTCTGGCACTTGAGCTGTCTCTCTCAGAGAGGGTCTCTCTCCTGCTACCTCCCGGTCTGCCATCTTTTTTTCCCAAACTCACAGCTTCAATTACCCTCTAAGGACACACTGCCAGGCCTTGTGAAATCTGGGGGGAACCTCCTTCACCCTGGAACACTTTAATTCTTCATGCCTATAAAACCAGCACCATATGGATAACCAAGGTTTGCTATCAGTGCGACCAGTAACCTATCTTGCATTTTGCTGGTAGTTGTAAAAGCCTCTGCATGCCTAGATGGCTGAGCATGGTAAACTGAATCCTGAGCAATTGATTCCCTAGATGACAGTTCTCAAAAATCTCATTTTTGAATCCTTTGGTAGAGTCTTACTCATTTCTCACACAGACTCAAGACATCCTTCTGATCATCCTTTTGCAATGAATTCAACTTTTTAATGCTAATCATTTCAGTAACCAGGCTCTCTTCTGCTGACTGATGCAGGCTAGAACTTTACTGAAGCTTCTAAAACTCAAAACTTTTAGACTCATACATCCGTGCCAGTTGCTCTTGACTATTAATAGAGAGCTGGCTAAAATCTCTCAACAGTACCCATTCCACTATCTGAATGTTAGGCTGCTGTGAAATTTCTTCTGCCAGATTAACTAGTCCATCGTTAATCTCAGTATTCTTCAAAGTCTCAGGACAGGAACAGAATGCAGAACAATTTTATGTCAGAATATAACACACATGGCCTGGAGTCCAAAGCTAATGGGCTTTGAAGTTGAAACCTCTTGAACCTAATCTTTACCAGCTGTATTACTGTTGACATTCTAGTCTTCTTAGCTCTGACCACAATCTCCCATCAAGCTCAGCTTGCCGAATTCTAGCCCTGCTTCTCTAGCAAGAGAATCTTTCCAAAATTCTCCTGCAAGCCAGTTCCAAAGACTTCTGAACCACATGGTCAGGTATAGTCACAGCAGTGATCCCATTTCTCTGGTACCAAGATCTCAATCACTTTTCTCACTGCTGGGACAAAATACCCAACATTTGAAAGTTCAAAGAAGAGAGGCTTATTTTGGTACGTTTTCTGGGTGGCCTGTTTCCGACAGAGTGCTCTGGGGCTCTCTTCTCAAAGTAAAGTCTTTCCATCTTGTTTCCTTGAGCCTGGGAAGGGAGGGGTCTTGCTGTTTCCCAGGATACTGTCAAGCCATTTTTTCCTACTATTCTGCTGTAAAGTGCTAGATCCTTTTTAACACAAATATCATTAGCAATGAAGCTCTCCTCTGCTGCAAATTGCCACAACTTTACTTAAGCTTCCTATGTGGGCAAAATCAAAACTATTTAAATCATTGAGCTGTGATTGTTGCTCTTTATTCTCAAGGTAAAACTGGCTAAAAGCTCACAACAGTGCCCATCCATACCACAGCCTCAACATTGGGCTGCCTTGAAATTTCCTCCATCAGATTAATTAATCCACTGCTCTTAATCTCACAAAGTCTCAGGACAGTGGCAACATGTAGACAAATTTTCTGCCAAAGCCATAACACACACCACCAGGAATCCAACTGCCAGTGAAGTTCTTGTTCCCAACTGAACCACTTGAGTCCGATCTTTTTCATATTCATTTCTATCAGCATTCTAGTCTCTGAGCTGAGACCACAATCTCCCATCAAGCTTGACTTACAGAATTCTAGGTTTCTCTAACTGGCATCCCCAAACTGTTCCAGACTCTTCCCTCAAATCAGGTACAAAGGCTTCTGAATCTCATGGTCAATTATTTACAGCAATGACTCCACTTCTCTAGGAATTCAATTTTTTTTTGTACCAGCATTGAACTCACAACCTTGCACTTGCCAGGTAGGAATTTACACTGCTGAGCTAAATCCCTGGCCAACTCCACTTCTCATAGGCTCATATGTTTAGTCTAGAGTTGGCCAGCTCCAAGGCAGTAGGCATGGTGGAACAGCCTGGGCACAAGAAAGGTGTTCATTGCCATGGCAGCCAGGAAACAGTGAAGAGGAAGACCCAGTGATGGATATATACCCTACCAGATCACACCTGCAGTGATCCATCTCTAACAAGACCACTCTTTCCAACACCAAGGTGCTGTAGCACCCTCACAATCCAGTCACCTTCCATAAGCCCAGCCTATGAGTGAATGAGACATTTAGGGGACTTCTAGATATAAATCGTAACAGATCTCCATCTGCCCATATCTGAACTGTTTGTTACCTGAGAGAGAACAAAATAGACGGAGGTCAATGTTCATGGATTTTTAAAAAAAATATAGTAACTAAAAATTGAAAGCTCAGAGGAGCACTTTGAGAACTTCTACTCCAAGCCTTCTCCAGCACTAATTTATGGAAGGTCATTTCTCTTATGACATATGTCATAATATAAAGAGATTGAGGGCTGCCTGCAAATAAAAAGCGCCTAAAACACCAGAGTGAAGTGGTCTTCTTTTCAAGTAAGAGACCTTTTCAAACCAAAGACTTAATAATTGCCACAGTTTACAAGTTAGGCAAGGTCTAGGTGTCTTCTGTACATGATTTCTAATCTTCACAGAATGGCCCAAGGTAAATATTCTTATTTATACTTTACAAATGAGGACACTGAAGTTAAGAGGAGTAAGAGACTTTGCTATGATCACTCAGACAATTTGAACCTAGCATTAACAGTTTATTTTCTTGCCATATACCCCAGCCTCCCACACTAGGTGAGAAATATAAAATGTTAAAAACTGGTCTTAATGGGATGAGGGTGTAGCTTAGTGGTATAGCATATGTCAGCATGCATGAGGCCCTGGGTCCAAAACCATCACATTCCCCACCCCCTCAAAAAGGTCTTAGAGGATGTGATAGTTTGTCAAATGAGGAATACCACCATATCCAGATATTTGACCAAACATTAGAGGTTTCTGTAAGAGTATTTTTGTCGGATAATAACATTTAAAGTGGTGGGTTTTAAGTAAAGCAGATTGCCCTTCCTTATGTGGTTGGTCTTATCCAATCAGTAGAAGGCCTGAATAGTCCAAAAACACTGACGTCAACTTAGCGAGGAGAAATTCTGCAAGTAGATGGCCTTCAGAGTTGAACTAAAACATTAGCTCTTCCTTGGTCTTTATGCTATTGGCCCAGATTGTGGATTTGAGACTTTCCAGGTTCCTTAACTATGTGAGTTAATTTCTTAGAATATACACATCTTACTGGTTGGATTTCTTTGGAAAACCTCCTATTAGTATTAGGAGGAGAAGAAATGATAAAATAGAGAAAAGAAAACAATACTATCAGAGATGATAAATAGTTGATTGCAATCTAAAAGAATCAGAGATAGTTAAGTGCTTCTCTGAATTGCTTTCCTGAAACTTTTATGAGTTTCTTTGTGAGTAGCACAGCTACATACATAGTCAAGAGAACTACATTGAGAGCAGTGTCCCAGTTTGTAATCACGCATCTGTGGGAGAGTTCTTTTTCTTAGGTTTCTAGGTGGATTACTTTCCTTAGTTGCCTTTGCATGCAGTTCGGTGGTGTTATGTGACTGAATTCTGGTCAATGAAAAAATGTGGGTGGAACTGATGTAAATTGCTTCCTAAATTGGCCCATAAAATCATCTGTAATCTTCAAGTTCTCTCATTCTTCAAACAACCTGGGAGATTCATTTCAAAATAAATTGAATAAAAGATAGCAGCCATATTAACATTGTATTAGACTTTATATGAGCAAGAAATAAACCTTTGAGCACATTAAGTCACTGAGACTTGAGCTATTTGTTACCTACTTTTGACAATTTAATAAAACATCTGCTAATCTCTCTGTTGCTTTTCTGTTGGTCAGAAGATGCTGGGTTGATACAACAAAATAGTATGACTTCAACATAAAGTAATTGACATCTTTTATACAAGTTGTTCTAGAACAATAATTTTCATAGGTATCTCAGTTTGCATAATAAATTATATGGATACTTGCTAAAGAAAAAAAATTATACCTCTCTTGCATCCTAGCCCAAAGTAAACATCCCTGCACAACAGCTGTCCCTCAATGCCTTTTAAATATCCTGCTTCCATACTTCAGGGCATGATTGTCATATGAACAGTAGAGGCTGGGCTGCTGCCATGCCAAGGCTTTTTGATTTTTCAGTCTTCTAATTCCCATTCTAGACTAAGCACAAAGAGACTAAGGATCTAGATTATATTTTTAAACTTATTTTAAGAAAATATAGATTCACATGCAAGTAGTTGTGTGAATAGAGATCCTGTGTACCTTTTAATGGGTTTTCTGTATTATCTCCCAAAACTATAGTAGGGTTACAACTAGGATACTGCCATGGATACAACCCAGAGAACTTGTACAATTTTCCCCAGTTTTATCTGCATCTCTGTGTGCATGCGTGGGCACATAATTCTATGTCATTTTGTCATGTATAGGTTTATCTAACCACCACTACATTTAAGGTGCAGAAGAGTCAAGTTTGGTTTTGCTCACCATCACTTCCAAAGCCTAGCATAATGCCTGGCACAAAGAAGACAGACATGCAGTAAATACTTGCCAACTGATTGAACAAATGAGTGGTGTACTAGCTAGGGTTTCAATGTACCATCACCAAGATGCAAAAATCAAGGAGTGTAAATGAGATATGTGTAATAGTCTAGAGGTAGGATTGGCTGGACAGCTGTACCATTGAACTCTAGGCCAGGTGGCTACTGCAGTCCCAGAATGTTCCCAGCTGGTGGGCAGGGAAAGGCAGGTGTTGGGCCAAAAAGAGCAAGGCCTCGAGGTTATACAAGTCACATCCTGTCATATCCTTTTAGTCAGAACCCAGTTGCAAGTGTATGCCACACTGCATGAGAGGCTGAGAGAGCTTGTATTATTTGCCTGCAATTCATTCTTCCCTCCTTATCTGTGGCAAGGTTCACCAAAGTGGAGAGTTCTTTCCTCAGCCTCTGATATTGGGTTTAGGCTGTGGAATGTGGGCAGAAGTGGCAGTGTGTCAGTTCTGAGCTGAGCTTTCTGAGGCCTGTATTTCTGCTTGCTCCAGTGGCACTGGAGCCTTCCCTGGGTGGCCACTGGTTCAGAGGGTGAGAAATGAATGATGCTGATATAAACTGGTTCACAGCTGGAAGCAGGGGTGCTCTGTTGACCTGTAAGAAAGAAAAGTGACTTTTTCAGATATAAGCCACTGGTCTATGGCCATACCACCCTGAACATGCCCGATCTCATCAGATATAAGCCACTGAGATTTTAGGATTGCTTGGCATGAACTCAGTCTTAACTGAGGAGTTCGTTTTAATGTTAAAGAAGAATAAGAGGCTATGTGTGGGCCACTGCAAGGACAGCCAGATGTCAGCCTTTTCCCATGAGTCAGCACCATTTGCAGGCTGTGGGGAAAGAGAACAAGAAGTCAACAAGAAGCAAGCCCTCCCTGAAAATCAGTGCATGCACAGGCCACTTAAGGGAGAGCCAGATGCCAGTCCATTCTGGTGCACAGGCTGTGAAACAAGAAGAGCCAACCACCCCATGACCTACCACCAAAAGTGACCAGCTGATCCAGAGAAACACAGGCTACAATGACAGCTATTGAGTTGGAATACAATGGAATTCTTGCAGCATTTAGTGTTTCACTGACCTGGTAGGTCTAAAGTCCATGGTCTGATTATCTATTCAGAGGATGGCAGTACATAGTATAGCATCTATGGGGGATCTCCTTCTAAAGGTAGTCACCATTGCTGATTCTCTATTATCTTGTTTTGAAGCCCTATATCATTTTCATTGTTTTGTTGCATTGGGTTGTATTCTTTTCTGTTTTGTTTGATTTTATTATGGCTGATGGCATGAGCAGCTATTGCAAAGATCACAAGATATGGTAACCATTTTGGATTTACTATTATCTTGTTTTGAAGTCCTTTATTGCATGTATTGTTTTGTTTGTATTGGTTCTATTCTGTTGTTTTGTTTGATTTTACTGTTTCTGAAGATATGGGCAGCTATTTTGAAGACAGCAGGAGGCATTACAGTAACCATTGTTGATTTCCTATTGTTTTGAAGTCTTATGTCACTTACACTGGTTTATTTTGATTGACTTTGTTCTGTTTTGATTGGTTTTATTCTGTTTAAAATAAAAATTAATAAAAAAAGAAAAACAATTAGAGTTTGTGTAATACCAGCGCTTTGCAAGTATGAGAAGAGCCCCTTCCAGATGACTAGAGATAGCACCACCAGTGGGGGACCATTTAAGCGTCACAGCCCCACCCAGCCAAATGGAAGGGGAGGTCTGATGGTAATAGAAAAATGAGTCAATAAACAAAACAAAACAAAACAAAACCTGGTACATCATCAAAACAGGTTGGGGAAATTTTCCCAGTAAGCCAAGAGGTGTTGCTAATAACAGAAGCCTAAAATAACTGCACTTTACCATATTAAGTAAGTAATCTGTGTCCATATGTTGCCAATACAGCTGTAGAGACTGATGCTGTTCCAATATGGATCCTACACAAGATTTGGAATACTCATAAAACATATCCAATGGGCCTAACAGATCAATTGAAATTTACCTCTAAAGGATAATTTTCCACAGTGTCTTAGCATTCATAGCCAGTGTGACAAATGAAGCTTTTTGAAGGAAGTAGCTCTCCTTGCTGATTATTCTGCCAACAAGAATTTGCAGAAATGACATCAAATTATCTCCACCCAGGAAATTGCTAGACATGCAGAAGGTAAAAAGCACAACAATTTGGGTATAAATATCCATTTTGTGGTAGATGAGTTAGCCAAGGGATCAGGTATTGGCTGCTTACAAGAATCTGGTTTTTGTGCAATTTTCCTACATGATTGAAGTTTGTGAATTCCATCTGGAGGTTAATGTAGAGAATCTCCCACAGCTTTATCTCTATCTGGCTGAGATTTATGCCACTGATTTTTTTCCCTTGGTGTCTTAGTTACTTTTTATTTGTCACTGAGACAAAATACCTGATGCCCAAAGTTGGGAAAGGAAAGGTTTATTTCTTACAGTTTTTGGAGATTTCAGTCCATACTCAGTTGGGTCCAAGGCAGGGTGGCCTGGTGGGGCCGCAGTTCATGGCAGCTGCAAACAGCAAAGCCGAAACCAGCAAGAGACACACCTTCTTCTTGCCATTACATCACATCCTGGCTCCACCCCAGGATGGTGTACCACTGACAGCACCAATCCAAGCACTAGACAATGAACCAATCAGAAATGCACAATGCAAATACATGAGGCCTGGGGGCCACTGACATAAACCATGACATTCCACCCCTGGCCCCCAAAGACTCATGTACAACCTTCATACAAAAAGACATTTTGGAGATTTCCATCTCCATAAGTTGCCAAAGTCCTAACATTTTCAGCATTGCTGAGAAGTCCAAGTCCCAAGTCTCCTCCAATATCTATGGCAAACTCTTAACTGTAACCCCCTGTACACGTGAAACAAGGTTAAACATTTCTGAAATGCAAAGGCACAAAATAAACATTACCATTCCAAAAGTTACAAATGGGGGAATATAAAGTATTGGAAACAGAGCAAGTCCAACATCCAGCAGGGCAAACATTAAGTCCTAGAGTTTTATGCTCAGCATTTGAAGCAATCTGGTTGCAACTTCCAAAAAGCTTGGGTGATTCCACCCCCAGGGCACTTCCAGGATTTCAGCTTTCACAGCTTTTCTCTTAAACCTTCTCTGCTCAGTTTTTGCAGCTTTCCTTGGATGACCCACGTTTTTGGCTTTTCCAAACTTCTGGGGTCTCCACTGCACCTTTGGCTTTACACTTACATCTTTACATATTGCCCTCTCAGGGGCACACTGCTTGGCCTCCCAGGCCCTTTGCAATCGAGGTGGAAGCCATCTTACCCTCAGAATTTGTGCATTTTCCTTGCACAAAATCAGCACCATGTGGATGCCACCAAGGTCTGCTGCCAGCTGGAGCAGTACCCAGGCTTATCTCTCTCTTGGCTATAGGAGTCCAGTGCCAGGATTGCTGGGCTGTGTTTACCTGATTGTGAAGAAAAGCTTTTCTATGTTGCTGCCATTCTGGAACCTCATGTGGCCTCCCATGCCATTCTGGAGCATGGTGCTCTGAAGCTTCCTCATCTGAGAAAATTCTTTCACTTTTGCAGTTTGGAGGCTGCAAAGGGTGAAGACCTGCTGCTTCCTGGGATGCCCGGTGGCCATCTTTCTTATCTCTCTGTTTCTTCTCAGCAATCAAAGTCTCAGCACTATCTTTACAATCCACAGCTTTACTGAATTTTTCCTTCTGGCCAAACTCACAGTGTTTTAAATTATCCTGCTGGGCTCTTTGCTCTTGATTTGCAACATAGATCTGGCTAAAAGCCCCCAACAATAGCCATGCCACAGCCTCAAAATTTGATTGCCTTGAAATTTCCTTTGCCAGATTAATCAGTCCATTACCCTTAATCTCAGTCTCAGGCAAACTCTCTGGGCATGAGCAAAATGCAGACAAACTTTCTGCCAAGCCATAACACACATCATAGGGAGTCCAACAACCAATACAGTCCTCCTTCCCAGCAGAAACCTTGCAAGCCTGGTCTTTACTATCAGGCTTTCTATCAGCCTTCTGGTCTCCTGAGCTCTGACCAGAATCTCCTAAGAGACTAAGAGCCAGAAGAGCCTAAGCTGCTCCAGCTCTATGTATCCAGGCAACAAGCCTGAACCTTTCCAAACTCTGCTCACAAGCCATTTCCAAAGCCTCTTGAAAAACATGGTCAGGTATAGTCACAGCAATGACCCCACTCCTCTGTACCAATTCTGTCTTAGTTACGTTTTACTCATCGCTGAGACAAAATACCTGATTCCCGAAGTTGGGAAAGGAAAGGTTTACTTCTTACAGTTTTTGGAGGTTTCAGTCCATACTCAGTTGGCTCCAAGGCAGGGTGGCATGGTGGGGCCACAGTTCATGGTGGCTGCAAACAGCAAAGCTGAAACCAGCAAGAGAGTCACACCTTCTTCCTGCCATTACATCACATCCTGGCTCCACCCCTAGGATGGTGTACCACTGACACCACCAATCCAAGCACTAGACAATGAACCAATCAGAAATGCACAATGCAAATACATGAGGCCTGGGGGCCACCAACATAAACCATGACACTTGGTAATTCTGGAAAATGAACCCATGGCTGGCAAGTGCTAAGCCACTGAGGTATATCCTCAGCCCATGACATAATGAGATTTGAAGAATCCAGGCTAACTTACAACAAGGGCGCATTCTTGGTTTGTTGATTGATCTCTGATGTCATCCTTTTAAGTCTGTATTTCCCTCAAAATGAAGTTAGATTTGGGTAACACATTGTTTGTAAGAGTACTTCATAGGAGAAGGCTCATGCACTGGGTTCACCACTAGTAGCATTTCTCTCTCTCTCTCTCTCTCTCTCTCTCTCTCTCTCTCTCTATATATATATATATATATATATATAAAATTTTTTTTTTGGTGATGGTAGTGGTGGCAGGGATCACACTCAGAACCTTGTCCATACAATCAAGCTTTATACCATTTAAGCTATATTTCAATACCAGTACCTAATTTTAGAGAGAGGTTACAGTTTGTTTGTTTTAAAATCCAATTTTAGGTCATTTTCCTTTAAAATTACTTTTATCTCTAAATATGTAAAATATATAATTTAAAAATAAGCACCATATAAAAAAGTTAAATCACAGAAATCTCATTTGTATACTTACCCTTTCCACTCAGCTCCAACCTACCTACTTTTCTTTAGTTTCTGGCTTCTACTTGCTACTTTCTTTTTGCAGAAATATATATCTTCATTCTAATACAACATGAAGCATACTGTCTACTCTGTTCTATATCTTGCTTTTTTCTCTAAATAAAATATATGCAGGGAATCATTCAATATTGCATACTTCAGCATACACCATTAATTGTTTATTGTACACATACACACAACACTCAAGTGTGTAAATTACTGTAGGTTAGGCAAAGCTAGAATAACTAAAAACAGCAACTGTCAGGAGCAGCTAAGCTGGAGATCATTCACAGGTGCCAAATGTTCCATCCCAAATATGGCGTGGAAGAGAGACAGTTAAGCAAAGGGTGTGATGCTTGAGCAGTGCCTTTCCTCCCACCCACAGGGCTCTGCCTAACCTCAGCTTTCTGTATATTGTCTCTTGTCTTTTTTCTCCATCGTCTTGTGATTCTTTGCCCCTGGGAACTTTGAAAGTTGTGTTGGACACAGCAAACAACAGTCACCAAATCTCAACAGCTATTAAAAACAAAAAAAGGTCAATTTCTTGCTCACATAAAGTCCTTTGTGGAGCTGGGCATGATGGCACAGGCCTGTAATCCTAACACTGTGAGGGACTGAGTCTGAAAACTGCCAAGTTTGAACTATAGAAAGGGCTTGGGATATAGCTTAGTGTGAAGTTGAATTCTCAGGATTGGGGAAGGGAGGGAATCCTTTAGGGACTGGGAAACCCTCTCTTCTCTTACAGATATATTACCTACAGTCTCCTGTGGTAGCTCACTGGCCAGAGCCCAGTCACATGGACCCAAACTAACTACAAAGGAAATTGAAAATGTAGTGGGCTATTCATAAAGAAGAAACTGAAGTAGAATTTGATAATTAGTAGCCTCAGACACTAGGCTTTAGATTTATTACCTTATTTAACCTCATAATAGCTCTGTAAATTAGACACTTTGATTTTTCTCAAAGTGAAGGCTATATATATATATATATATCTTTCAAAGTCAGAGAGTATTTCTGTGTATCAGTAGTTTCAGATCCAAGTGTATCTGTCTCTAAAACCTGTGCTTGTACCATATTTCATGGCCAACGGGAAAGCATGGCAAATCCATTTCATCTATGCATAAATTCAAGATCCCAGGCACTAGAAATCAGAGTAACTGAAACAGAACAATATTCAGTAGAGATTAAAATTTTATTTCTCATTTCTGAATCAAGAGAATTGTTACAGGAATTTTTTAAAGTTCAGAGTCACTACAAAGTAAAAGCATTATGGGAGTTTCCCAGGAGAGAGATCCTCTCTGAGAGAGACAGCTTAAATGCCAGAATTTAACACCCTGGAGAGACCCAAACAGAGAGAGATGGACTCTCTCAACACAGGAAGAAACTAAAGTTAAAAAAACTGCTCAAATATGAGGTCCCGGGGCTACCATTAGTGAAGCTACGATCAGCAAGCACGGCGCCCTCCTCGAGCCACCTGAATTCCTGCCCGAGAGTGACTTGACGTACCTAACGCGCCGATGTGACTGGCTTGAGCAGCTGGAGCGTGGAGCTGAACATCCCTGTGTGCGGCTCACCCGGCCCCGGCCCTGCACACAACCCACCCAGAGGCACCATTATTTGTGCCACCGCCTCGCTGAAGTCAGAGGTCTGGGAGGCCAGCAGTTCTCAGGGACCGGCATCAATACAAGGTGAGTGATGGGAATAAGACCCTCCTACAGGAAAGGGGAAACCGACTGGAAGACATGTTGGATTTGGGCAGGACAGCCGTAACTCCATAAGGAAGTGGCTTCAGCTGGTTGCTCCCTTTGCCGAGCGGATTGGTGGAATCTGATGGATTGGGCCGTGCCCCTGGCTGGGACCCAGTGGGTCACTACAAATTAATTCCCTGAGCTCGGCACACACTGATGCAGTCAAGGCCTGCAAAGGTTGACTAGCCCGGAGGAGAGGAGCCAGTGCACATTGTGCTTGCTTGAACTTCACTCTCTGATAGCAGCCGGCAGAGGGCAGAAGCCCCCAGCCTGCGTGCTCCAGAGGAGCCTTAACCAACAAGAAAAGGGGCTAGGAATTACACTGTACACTTGTATGGAAGGAACCAAAAACATGACGAGAGGGAGAAATAAGAAAAAAAAACCCAGCCCCCAACCCTGAGAGCATTGATCCAGGAGAGGTAAATACAAAAGAGATTGAGGGCAGCAAAAATGCAACATCAAACACAGTGTTAGCAGACATAAAGAGATATCTTCAGGACCTCATAAGTGGGATTAAAACTGAAATATTAATTCAAATTAAACAAGAGATAAGTAGATTAATAAAAGAAAGGCTGGGCACCTCTCAAGAAGACACAGACAGAAGAATGGAGTAACACAAAAGGAGAGAAACGTTTAATGAAGAAAACAAGAAAAACCTAGAATTCATGAAGCAAATTCAAAGAGATTGTCAGGAAACTAAAGACTCAATAGAAAGCTGGCAAAACTGCTTGAAAGAAACCAAAGATAGACTACCAAAAATTGAACACAGGCTTGCAATGTGATATCATGAAAGGGAAGATCTCTTAAAAATAACAAGGGAGCAGGAAGTAACAATACAAAGGCTAGAGGACGACAAGAGGATCTATAACTTAAGAATAAAGCATGTGAATGAAGAAGCAGGAGTCAAAACAGAGGAACTGCAAAGGCTATTCACAGAAATTATTAAGGAAAATTTCCCAAGCATAGAAAAAGGAAATGATATGCAGATGTATGAAGCATACAGAACTCCAGCCAGCTACAACCCAAACAGAGCTACACCCAGACACATACTAATCAAGATCCCAGAAATTCAATATAAGAACAGAATATTAAAAGCCATCAGAGAAAAGAAACAGATCACCTATAAAGGAAAACCCATCAAAATCATGGCAGACTTCTCGACACAGACCATCAGGTCAAGAAGAGCTTGGAGTAATGTAATTCAAGCCCTGAAGGAGAACAACCTCCAGCCCAGAATGATGTATCCTGCAAAACTCTCTCTAAAAATTAATGGAGAAACAGGATGCTTCCATGACAAAGAGGAACTAGCAGAATTTGTGACCACCAATCCAACCCTACAAAAAGTACTGAAGGACATTTTAGAGAGAGAGAGAACAAGAATATGAGCATTTCAGGAACAGTGGCAGAGCGGCCTCAGTGAATGGGGCAGACAGTGGAGTGGAACAGAAAAATAGACAACCAATGGCAGAAAAATAGAATAGCAGAAATAAGGCAGAGAAGATTGGCTGAAATCTCTAATATAGATGGCCTTAGGGTTACTGTTCTAGTCTCTACTGCTGGAGCAGTCCCTCTCAGGTTTGTTCTGAAATAAACCTGTCCTGTTGAGCTCTTATCTCTGTTTCTTTTCCTCCTTTTTTCCCAGTTGGGGTAATAGTTGTGACTTTTCTCCAGGATTCTTTTCAACACTTTGCAATTCTTGCTACATGAAGAGATGCCTTAGAGAGGCAGAAAGAAGTTACAGATTTGGTCAGGCTACATGATGAACTGGTCACTAGGATCAAACCCAATTTAGAACCTAAAAAGCACAAGTACAGTATCACTATTTGAACTTGGTCAAACAAGGAAAGGATTTTGTCTCCAAAAAGGAGTACCTTTGTTGGGAGCCAGTCCTAATGGGCATGCGCGCAAGATGGCGCCCGCACTCCGCCTATACCGCTC
>PVJX010039258.1:0-15868 GCA_004027295.1 Dolichotis patagonum
AATCCTATAAACACCTGCAACTACTTAAAATCTACCCAAAAGCTTGAATTTTCATTTCTTTAATGCAAAGAAAAATAACTGAATGTACTGACTACAGCTTTGCAAGAAAATATAAAGTCATGAGCTTGGAGTATAAGCCTTCTGTCTATTCTGATGTCATTTGATCTCAACATGAGTCTCTTATGGACCGAAGCTACCATCAGGTATGCTGGTCCTGCCTATATTCTCATAGTAGATTTGATGCTTCGATTTGGCCCTACTGAGAGGGTCAGTACCTTAGTTTTAGATTTAGCAGGTTCTTACTTTCCTGGACTACCTTCGCAGACTGATTTCCCCATGCTTTCATTGCACTGGCTTCAAAGCTGTAATGGTTAGGACAGTGTTCCCTTCATTCAGAGGCAAGAAAACTGGTGCATATGGCTTTCCAGTCCACAGCAGATCAGCCTAGCACTCAGTGACACAGGCATTACCACTGCTAATCAAGCATACCCAGCTTTACCTCCCAGCCCAGGGCAGGTGCTCACTACCTAGATCCTTCAACTCGGTTACAGCACAAGACCAGACCAAAGGCGAAGTCTGAACAGAGGATGCATATGGTACTTCCAGGCTACAGCATTTAGTTGGCAGTGAGAGGCCTTTTCATTCCAGAGCCCCTTTTCTTACTGGCAAAGACAGCAGCAACATTCAATGTAGTGTCTGTGCTAGAGGGAGGGTTGTGGAGAGAAGAGACATGGAGTGGAATAGCCAGCTGACCTGCAGTGGGCAGGGAGCATGAGAGAGAAATTGAGTGCTGTAATTACAAGTCGCAAGAATTCAGGTTTCTTTGGCAAAATATCATTTCTCCATAGATACAGGGTATTAGAATGTCATTACCAGTGCATTTTTAAGCAGTACCTTCAAAAAGCACAAGCAGGTATTCAGTTTTGTCTAATAGGTCCCCAGTTCACTTGCCTAGCATGCTGCCCCCACAGGCCAGCTGGCTTCCCCATTCTACATCTTCTCGCTCCACAGCCTGTCTATACTGAGCCCCTGACATGATCACACAGACACAGAGTTGTTATATCGCATCAACTCCATGGGCCAGGAAGAAAAAAGTACTGTATCATTTTCTTCAAAGTTTTCTCAATTCCGCACATATTACCAGTGAATTTACTATGTACCTAATGATGTGTTGAACTCTATGAGGCAAACAGACCCCGCAGTATAGTTATAAGGGTCTAATTTACAAAGTCACAACTTGTAAAAAGTAAAGTAAGTATTCAGAAATTTCCCCTGAATATGGCTCCTAGCAGGTAATTGTTGACTTCAGTCAGAAGGAAATGACCCCTGTGGATAAAAAATCTCCAGAAAGTGCCTTGCTCAGGGACTGAGTTCTTTTCTCTGCCAAGCTGGGCACTGCTGTTATTTGACCCTAAGCTTTACCTTCACTTATGGTTGAATTTGAGATGCAAAGCCTTTTAAAGTGATTGGGCATAAATAAAACCTTCATCAAAAGCATACCGCTACAAATTGAACTAGACTCATTATGATGATGTGCATAACAAGGAAAAATATCCCCTAAAATCTGGCACACAAGTCCATACAAACACACATAATGAAGTACTGAAGGGTTTAGTGTCTAAGTGCCAAAGTAAGTGGTTAAAATATTATGAAGATGGGATTAATAAAGATTTAAAGACTAAGCAGGGATTAACTAAGGCTGGAAGGTTGCATACATTTGAATCTACAGCATTGATGGAATTCTCCATGCTGGCTATGAACATTTTGGAAACATCTTTCTTAGTTTCTCAATATGTCCATCCATTTCTTTTTTCATTCTCCCCAAGTGCTTTATTTATAAAACTATAGAATATTCACATTTACATTTAAAAATTAATATGAAATTTCACATTAAAATTATTATGAAAAAATGAGTATCAAATGATGAAAAATAAATTAACTGAATATTTATCTTTAATTTTATTTTTCTTTTAAATTAATATGCAATAGTTACATATATATTTATGGGAGTACAGTGTGATATTTCAATACATGCATATGTAGTGTATAATGATCAAATAAAATTAATCAGCATTACCACATCTTTATCACTTCTTTACATTTGGAGATTTCAAGCTCCTCTCTTCTGGCTCTCATAAATAATATATAATAGATTACTATAAACTATCATCATCCTACTCTGCTATAGAATGTGAGAACTTAATCCTTCTTCTTAACTGTATTTTAGTAACTATTATCTATCCTTCCTATTCTCCTTCCCCTGACCTCCAATAAATAACTTAATGTTAAACTTCAGACTCCTAGAAAAGGAAGAACAAATCAAATCCAAAGCTCATACAAAGAAGGAAATTATAAAGATCAGAGCAGAAATTAATGCAATTGAGACTAAAAAACCAGTACAAAGAATCAAAGAGTTGGTTCTTTGAAAGATTAAGTAAAATTGAAAAATCCCTAGCAAATTTTATAAATAGAGGAAAGAAAAGACTCAAATTCAGGCAATTAAGAATGAAAAGGGTGAAAGCACAATGGAAATCCAGAAGATCACCAATACCTATTTCAAGAACCTGCACTCTAATAAGATAGAAAAAAAAAAGAAGTAAACAAATTTCATGACATATGAATTGGCAAAACTGAATAAAGAGGATATAAAAATTCTAAACAACTCATTTTCAGTCAATAAAATTGAAAATTTAATTAAAAACTTACCAAGAAAGAAAAGCCCAGGCCCCAATGGATTCACTGTTGAATTCCACAAGAAATTTAAAGAAGGTCTAGTGCTACTAATGCTGAAATTCCTTAATGAAATTGAGTGGGAAGTTGTATTCCCAAAGTCATATTACTGTGATGCCTAAACCAGAGGACTCAACCAAAAAAAACCACTGCAAACCAATCTCACTGATGAATACTGGATGCAAACATTCTTGATAAGATACTAGCAAACAGAATGCAGCAAATCATCAAGAAGATTACACACCATGACCAAGTAAGATTAATCCAAGATATGCATGAATGGTTCAAATATGCAAATCAATAAATGTAACACACCATATTAACAGAGCCAAAGACAAAAATCATATGATCATCTCAATATATGAAAAAAAATTAGACAAAGCCCAACACCTATTCATGTCAAAAACCAGACAGAAAATGGGAATGGATGGTATTTACTTCGATCTGATAAAAGCCATCTATGACAAACTGACAGCGAGCATCACAGTAAATGGTCAAAAACTGAAAGCTTTCACTCTAAACTCAGAAACAAGGCAAGAATGTCCACTATCACTACTCCTGTTCAATATAGTTCTATAAGTATTAGCCAAAGCAATTAGACAAGAGAAAGTAATAAAAGAAATAACACTATAAAAGGAAGAAGTTAAATTAGCATTATTTGCAGATGACCTGATACTCTACAAAGACAAACCCCAAAAACTCCACCAAAAGACATAGATTTCATCATCAAATCCAGTACTGTAAGTGGATACAAAATCAACACTCAAAAATCAATAGCTTTCTCATACACCCAAAACAAGCTCACTGAGAGGGAAATTAGGGAAACCACACCCTTCAAAATAATAGCCCAAAAATGAAATACCAAGGAATCAGTATAACAAAAAATGTAAAAGACATAGAAAATTATGGTACTTGGAAAAAGACCAAAGAGGATATCAGAAAATGGGAAGATATTACTTGATCATGGATAGGAAGAACCAACATAGCAAAAATGGCCGTATTCCCAAAATTGTTATACAGATTTAACACAATCCCAGTCAAAATACCACTAGTGTACCTCACAGAACTAGAGAAACCATTGCTAAAATTCATGTGGAACAAGAACAGACCTAGAATATCAAAAATAATTCTCAACAACAAAGGCAAGGCAGGGGGCATTACAATTCCTGACATGAACTTATACTACAAAGCTACTGTGATAAAAACAGCATGGTACTTTAAAAGAAAAAAGATCTGAGGTTCAATAGAACATATTAAAAGATGCAGAAACAACTCCAAACACATTCGGCCTTATCTTGGACAAAGGAGCCAAACAAGTTCACTGGAAGAAAAGTAGTTTCTTTAATAAATGGTGCTGGAAAAACTGGCTTTCCACATGTTGAAGACTAATACTCTTCTAGTTTTAGATTAACTTTTTACCTTGCACATGAGAAAGTGCAAACAGTTATTTGTCTATGTCTAGCATACTTCACTTAACATAATGTCCTCCAGTTCTATCTATCTTGCTGCAAATGACAGGATTCCATTTTATCTGACTGACTAATATTCCACTGTATTATACATACTACATTGTCTTTATCTGGCCATTGGTCAGTGAACATCCCCTTGATTCCACATCCTGAATATTGTAATACCACAATAAACATGGCAAAGCAACTATCTCTTTAATGTGCTGATTTCATTTCCTTTTCCTATAGAAATGGGACAGCTGGATAAAATAGTAGATCTGGTTTTAGATTCTTGAGAAATTCTTCTCAATAATGGGTGTACTAACCTACATTCCCACCGGCAGAATGTATGAGTTCCCTTTTCCACATCCTTTGTAGCATGTGTAATTTTTTTGCTTTTTGATAATAGCCATTCCGATGGGGGTGAGTGGAATTAGATAAAATGTTACTGTATCTCTGATCTGCATTTCCCCTAATGGATAGTGATATTGAATATTTTTCCTATGTTAACCATTTGTATGCCATTTTTAATTTTTTTATTTTAAAGGGAATAAAACCAAGCAAAATGAAACAATAAAGCCAATCAAAAGAAAACAGTGTGAGTGATACAGAATTTCAAAACAAGATAATAGGAAATAAATAATGGCTACCATAATGCCTCTTGTCTTCAAAATAGTTTCCCATACCATCAGACATAGGAAAATCAAACAAAACAGAACAGAATAGAACCAATGAAAATGAAACAATGAACACAATAAAGGACTTCAAAACAAGATAATAGTAAATCCAAGATAGCTACCATAATATATCCTGTTATCTTTGAAATAGCTTCCCATGCCCTCGGATATAATAAAATCAAACAAGACAAAACAGAATAAAACCGAACCAAACAAAACAATGAAAATGATACAGAACTTTAAAACAAGATAATAGGGAATTAACAATGGCTCCTACCTTCAGAAGGAGATCCTCCATAGATGCTATATTCGTTATTGTTATTCTCTAAATAGATGATCAGATTCCCAGCTTTAGGCCTGCAAAGTCAGTGAAACACTCAACACTACAAGTATTAAGTTGTATTTTACTTCAGTAGCTATCATCTCAGGCTGCATTTCTCCAGATCAATCAGTCACTTGAGGAGGAGGGTGAGGACCTTGGCTCTTCTTGTTGCCTGTGTACTGGGAGGGGCTGGTTGTCCTCCTCGTAGCCAGCACATGGCGCTGACTCACAGAAAGTGGCTGGTTTCTTGTTCTCTTCTTTTATGCCTTTTAAGAAATGTCTATTTAGATTGTTGTTGTAGTCAGGGGTTGTGAGAACAATTAGAATCAGGACATGGAGTTTATAATATTATTCTATGATGGTCACCCAGAGTTAACACAAGAAAATGCAGGAAATCTATCCACAATACTAAAGATATAGAATATTTAGCCAAGGGCCTGAATCCCACAGCAATGTCCCAGATGAGTCCAGATGAAGACCCGGAGCTCATGACAATGCCTCCCACAAGTCCAACTGGAGGTCTAGAGCCCACAAGAAGGACTCATGCCAATCTCTTTTACGGATCCATGCTGCAAAGGCCCAAAGGTCAGCGATGGAAACTAGGAAGTCTATGACAGCAGGGTGAAGGTGCTGTGCTGGTAGGTTGAGGTTCTACGCTGGAACTGAGAAGTCACACTCACAACAAAGACCAGGGCTGTCCTGAAAAGCACCACAGCCATCCTCAGCAACCCAGAGGCTCCAATCTCTTCCAACAATAAGCACAGTCGAGTACATGCCAGGAAGCCAGCGTGACGAATTCATCCTGGAGACTAAGCGGCACACGTCTTTTCCTCTGGAGCCAGGAAGCAATGCTCGATGTTAGGACCAGAGCTTCTCCAGAAAACCAGTGGCTCAAACAGCAACAGGTAGGAGAACCCACAATGCCTCAACGCATTAACACCTTCCTTCTCTTCCACATCTCTATTTATCCTGGCAACTTTCCTCAGGTGAAACATCTACACTCAGCATCATGGTGATTTAATTCTGCTGGCGTTAAGCTGACCACTAGTTTTTAATCTATAATAATTGTTAGTCCATTTTTAATTGGATTTCTTGTTTTTGATGCTGTGTTGGTGGTTTTTTGAGTTACTTCTATATTTTGGATATTAATACCTTATCAGATGAAGTTTTCAAATATTTTCTTTCATTCTGTAGGTTGTCTCTCTCTCTACTTTATTGGTTCTTTCCTTTACTGTACCAAAGCCTCTCAGATGTTCATCTATTGGAGTACCCAACAATGTAGACCATTATTTTGGAGTGATAAAACACTCTATTGTTGTTAGGTATGCAATTTGTCTATGTCACAACCTGTTAACCTTGAACAATACCCAGAAATTCTTTGCGCTCTTCTGTGAAATGTAGGACTGGTTAAATGATCTCTGTACTTTCCAACATCATGATAATTCCCGACAACTATTTACTGTAATCTTATAGCCAACAATTTTCTTTAAATTTTATACAGACACACACTCACACACACACACACACACACACACACCCCTTCATTATAATCGGCATGGTATTCATTCTTTTAGTCAAATGAAAAGAAAGAGAATAAAAGCAACCACAACATTTAAATGGAAGACTTATCAGTCATTCCTGTATATTGCAGCTGTTGAGAAGCCATAGGGCAAAGGCATTTATATGGAAGATAAGTTCATTGTGTTGAACAAATTAATGTTGGATTGTGAATTAAATGGCGTGTCTTCGGACAGCTAATTAGCTTTGTGCTGCTCAATTAAGTTTTGAAAGGACATGTTGTGCTTCTTGATGGAATACAGAATATACTTCAAGGCTAATGCTGCTCTAGATAATTTCAATTTCAAGCCCAGTGAAAATGACCAACAAGAAGCGAAGGTTTTATAAATGCCAAACAATTGAGACTTCCAAAGAACTGAACTTTCAAACCATAAATAGCAAAATAGCACATTCTATTTGTAGCCACAACTGGAACCCTCTGCCAGCTAACATACAAGAAATTAATTATAACAGTATTTTTCACAGTATCATTCATGTTTTGAGCAGATAAAAGTAAGGAAGAACGGAAAACCAAAATGACTTTCTTCATACATTTATAGTTTATAAGATGAAATCACAAATGCTCTTTCTTCCATAAAATATAAAATAAGTACTCCTGGTACAGTGTTTCAGTTTTGGAGTTTAAAATATGTTAAACAGAACCTGTTTGGGATTTTAACTCAACTACTGACTCTGCGAGAATATTCAACATCTTTGGATTTCCTCCCCTAACAAATGAGGTTATAAGTCTTATCTTATAGGGTTATTTTGAAGACTGCAATTTTCCAAGTGTAATGTCAGTCCCCGTTAAATCCAATATCCCTTAGTTTCCTTCCTCTGTATACATTAGTTAAGAATTGACTTCAGCTCTTACATAGATTTTTTGTTAAATGCAAGGAGTTTCCTGTGACTAAGAACATCTCTGTTGGATACATTGCTACCACATGCTGTGCTAAATAATTTTTTAGAAGTTTTAGATAGAATCCACCACTCATACAACTATAGAAGCAAATACAAGATCAGTGACACAATTTGTTTCGATAAACCCCTACTTCCGTAAAAATCTATCAAGGCTGAGAATGAAAAGTGAAGCCCCCAGCTCAACTGATCTACCCATCCCTTTATCAAGACAGATGACAGGGTGCAGAGGGAGGAGAGCAACAAAACAGACCAAATCCAGACCGAGAACACTACTCATGGTTCAGGTAGATAGATAGATGATAGGTAGATAGATAAACAGACAGACACACTCCCTAGTACCACAACCCCCACCACTATCAAGACTTGCAAGAACCTACTCTAGATATTTCTTGCTAGAAATGAACTGTTGTATACTTTCTGAAATGTCCAATTTCCTCACTAAACCTCAACTCACACAGTATATTTTTCCTCTGAACCCACAGAATATATTTTACCCAAACTGTCTCATTATCACTGAACCATCCACTTTGAGAACTGAGAACAGAATACTTGCCTTTCCCCACACATCAAATTCTTCTGTATCTTTTGTCCTAACTTGTTACTTACAAAATCTCTTCTATCTGCCAGAAGATAAGAATTTCCCTTTCAAACTTTCTCCTAAGAGGAGGTAGAAAGTCCCCCTCTGTTTCCAGTTAGGCAGTCTTTTATTTCAGAGCACTTTACTGAATGATGAGTCATATTGAGCTGACCTGAGTCTCATACTTATTGGCCAATCACATTGTCAGAACACTAATCATTTCCCCACTGGGAGAAAAAAAATGTCTTCTAGCATGCCAAAGCCAAATGAAGCTCTGTTCCTTCTCTACCATTGCCGGTAACAGTAGCAACATTTGAAAGGTGCAGAAGTCCACTCTGGAGGACAGATTCTTGGTAAACTTTCTTCAGATGTGAACTAACAAATACGGTTCAGCACCTTTCAGATGTTGCAAATGATATAACACCATTGTTATGTTTCTCTAATCATACTCAGTGACTTAAGAGACATTTTATAATTTTTCTGAAATACAGAAATATGAAAAGACCAAGAATAGGACATTGCGTGTACTCATACAAACCAGTTGAAAAAAGCAATAAATTTCCTCCAAAAAAAGCAGCACAATCCTACAGAATCCATTGTTTTTTCACTTCAGTAGCAAAGCCCCCAGAGGGGAACACAGTCCTCTCAGGAAGTACCAAAACTACATTATGTCCCACTCAATGCAAGAGTCATTTTGCAATATCAGAAGTATGTATAATCTAGCTAAATATACTGTGGGCACTTGAAGCTTCACTGTCATCCACTTCCTCCAGAAAAAGCTAATGGACCAGCTAATTTTGTTAAGGACTGAAGGAACTAAGTGTAATATTTTGTAAAGATAAAATATTATCTCTGTGGAGAATATATTTACATTTTTATAACCAATTCTTATCTTTGGAGTAAACCATCACAGATGGAACTTTAGACATGGTAGTAGAATAATCAAATGATTATTTCTTGATTGGAGTGCAAAAGACACTTTCCTCTGCCTTTCCAATCATACACCATGATTGGTTGCTTTACCAATATAAAGGAATGCTACTGTTTCCAAAGAATGAATAATTGTGTAGAATAAAACACTTTTCTTATAAGAACTCACAAAAATAACCATTTTCCCCTCACATCATTTCCCTTCCTTCATCCCACTATAATTTATGAAAATGATTTAAAACTTTGGACTTCAGTGAATACTGCAAAATCCGGTCTGCAATTAGTTCTGTGTGTTTAAGGTTTCCTTCACCAGAGCACATCATAATTCTTTGGAAAGTAAGTTAAGCCTAGAAAAAGATATGAATCTGCAAGCTTCCATTTTTAGAGAAATTGATTTATAACAGAAAAGAACTTTAGTATGATTTCCTAAGTTGAAAGCTCCATAATATAAACCTTGAGAAAATTGTCACAGGAAGCTTCAGTCAAATTCAAGTTCTCAAAAGTTGAGATCAACTTTTATTATTGCCAAATTCTAGGGACTGTCTGAATGGCTTTTTCATAGGCATTAGACCAGCTGTCTTCAAAGACTAATTTTGTGTAATGTAATCTGCAACAGAGTTGAGAACAAAGCATAAGACTATTAAGAAGTTTAGGTCCACAGAACAATCCTTAATAATTTACTTCAAAATTACTATTTCTTTATTATTCTTACTCCCTCCATCCTTCGCCTAGCATGTCATCTACCACATAATTGTACACATCAAATGTTTATGGAACTGAACACACCCATACAAAATCTGGGACCAGTTCCTCCATCATTTTATCCAGCTCTTTGGAGATTTATTAGAAGACAGTATGTCCTCTCCCACAACATTCTGTCTTGGTGATTGATGATATGGGTGGAAGATGATTAAATGTTCTCAAATTTGGAGCCTTTGATATGTTGGTAGTAATCTCTTCAAATAAATCACAGATATATGATACATTAAGGGTGTTTTCAAAATTACAAAGGAAGTCAAAGTCCATTTAAGAGGACTCATCAAAACTATGATTTATTCTGGCTATCAACAATGTAATAGTGGGTTGCATTCAGAACCTGCTTCTTGAATGACTCTTTTGTTTTGATGATGAATCTATCTCAATGAACATAATCATATGCAGTTAGAAAACAGTTAAATATTTCTGCAGGACGTAAGCTTCACTCCACATTATTATATTTGCTTTCACATTCACATGTGAAAGGCAAGAAAAAAAAGCCTGGGAAACAAAGGACACCAACTAGTCCCTGAGCAAGTCTAACTGACTGTATTTTCTTGGTTTGCAGGACAAATTGAACAATGTCTAAACTAGGTCATTTGCTTTTAGAGAATGACTTTTCACACAAAATTTCAAGTTGTTTTAATAAAAGAAATTTAGTAATTCAATGTTGGTAATGTCCTCTAATACAGTAAAGAGAATCAAAGTTAGAAAATAGAATTTCTGCTCACTTGGAACAGATAAGTAAACACAGACAGATAAAGTAGTTGCCTTATAAATTTTCCCAATATCCCTGTGGGGGGATACTGAGAAAATTCCAGTGAGTGCCACTGAGAAACCTGAGAAAATTTCTCTTGACCAATCTTAGAGTGACATTTGGTTATTTCCTATTGTTTACTTTATTTCTTCTACTATTTCTTTCTTTACTTATTTTACATATTTTGGAGAGCCAGGTGCTGGGAACACCAGTGACTCAAATTATGAGGTTCGTTGCATCAGGGCATTAGCATTTTAATGTGGGAGAGAGTTGAAACATGACAGTTCAACTTATAAAACTGCTGCAAAAAGTATAATAAGACACATCCTCAATTGGGGATTTTTGCCTAGGCAAGAAGGTCACGATGGGACTCCATGGGGAACTGATTGCACACTGTAGAGGTATGGCAATTTTAATATTTAATGAGTGCTCCCTGCAGAAAGAACCCCAGCTGCATAGTTCCTACTTCAGGAAGAGCCATGACGACCACCAGGGAAGGAAAAAAAGGACCAATGTGTAGCTGAAACGTAACTTCAAAGAGAGTGGGTGTAAGATGAGCTGGAGAAGAGACAGGAACAAGAGTGGACTGGCTTTGCTGACCAGTTTAAGAATTGTGTCTTCATCTTGTTAGCAATAGGAAGTCACAAAGGGTTTCGGAGGCATCGTGATCTGCCTTGCATTGTTTAAAGATGAGTGTAGGGACAAAGAGAGATTTGGAGGGGCCCAGAGTGATGGTTAGCAGGTCAGTGAGGGGATCATAGTCCAGGCAGAAGATGATGTCAATTTGGACTAGAGAACGTAGTGAGGAGATGGGTAGGTTTGTGAGAATTTTTCCCATCTGCTTCCATAGGCCATCCTGTGCCCTCTATTCCAAATAGCTTCACTTTTCTCTGCATTGATTTTCTTGCCTGCTTAATGCCTTCATCTGCAGGACCAGCTTTTATTGTTATGGTTTATGGTAAGGATTCAGTGTACGTTTGTGTTATGAATGACTGGTTCCAACTTTCATTATGGTCTTCCCTGCACCATAAAATTTCTGCAGTTCAATCTGTCCTACGGTGGATCATATATGTTGTACACAGGCAGAGGTTACAGAACAAAGCCCAGGGGCCTCAAGAACAAAACTACAGGTTCCTTAGGGAGCCTCCCTCCACATCCCCAAACGCAATTTTAAATCCATGTGTTAACTGAGCTATCCTGGAAATAAGCAATTGGGACAAAATGAGGACTTGAGGAAAGGATTTCATCTCTGAGAATGATTTTCTCCGTAAGACTTTCTGCTGTGCTGCTGCTAATTCTCGTCTCCTAAATCAGCTTTGAGATGATTTTCTTTGCTAACACCTCTTCTGGGTTTCATAGATATTTAACATCCTAGGTGTAGGTTTCCCAGACTATATAGCAGGAGATAACTCATAACCTAGTAATGATAATGTAAGTAGAAAATATTTTTAAAGGATTTGTATCCACATTACTGCTTTTGACAGTAACTCCACAAGGTAATTAAGACAGAGACAGATTCCCCAGAAGTGTTTTGAGAATGCAAACAGCTCTTTCAGATAACAACAAAATGAAGCAGTTTTCTGCATGGCTCCTAAAGAGGATGTAATATGGTTTCCAAAAGAGCCCAAACTGTCAGACTTAAAGTGTATCCCATTCTTCTCATGAACTCTTCTCAAGGGTGCTTAGGTTTCAGTGTTATTTCAAAGCCCATGTATCCATTTTACTTTGAAAATGATGTGAAAATGGAAAAAGGTTTTAAGCATATCCAGCTACTCCTAATGTCCAGAAATTATTTTCACTAGATTTCCCTATATGAGTGTCATGGTTTATGTCGGTGGCCCCCAGCCTCATGCATTTGCATTGTGCATTTGTGATTGGTTTATTGTCTAGCACTTGGATTGATGTTGTCAGTGTTACACCCTTCTAGAGGTGGAGCCAGCATACAATGTAATGTCTGGAAGAAGGCGTGTGTCTCCAGTTTCCGCCTTGCTGTTTGCAGCTGCCATGAACTGCGGCCCACCATGCCACCCTGCCTTGGAGCCAACTGAGTATGGACTGAAACATCCAAAAACTGTAAGAAATAAACCTTTCCTTTCCCAACTTTGGGCATCAGGTATTTTGTCTCAGCAACAAGTAAAAAGTAACTAAGACAATCAGCTACTTACAACAAAGAAGATGATCTCTTGCATTAATTATAGACACAGACATGGATGATGGGTGGTGAAAAGCTGGTTTTGACACTTTCCATGCTTTCTCTGCCTAGTGAAATTGATAACAGAAAATAGAATTTTACAATTAGAAAAACCCTTGGTCTTGGTTACTTTTTTCTCATTGCTGGGACAAAATACCCAACACCCAAAATGAAGGAAGGGAAGATTTATTTCTTACAGTTTGGAGATTTCAATCCATACTCAGCTAGCTCCAAGTGGCAGGGTGCCATGGTGGCCTGCCATTCAAAGCTGGTTACAAACCACAATGCACAAAACCAGAAAGAGAAAGAGGCACACCTTCTTCCTGTCCTTATCTCATATGCTGGCTTCACCCTTAGGCAGGTATAACACTCACACAAGCAATCCAAGTGCTAGGCCACGAACCAATCACAAATGTTAGATTTGGTCAAGTCCATAATGGTATGAGGCTTGGGGGCCACTGGCTTAAACCACGACACCCTTAGTATCCAGTTCTCATTTGGCCCCTTTGCCAATATAAATGAATATGCTCATTTACATTTGTGTGTCCAGGAATGTTATATAAATCAACCATTTGGAAAGTAAAGGTTTATGCAATCATGCTACTCTTGCTCTTTAGAATCTATTTATAAGGTAAACAAAAAAGATTGTGACTTAGCCTTAAAGTTGTAGCTCATTTTGACCCAGAGCAACTTCAGAGTGTGGTCTTACAGACAAATGGCATTTGCCAAAGAGCAAATTGGCAATCAAAAAATATAGATTTGCTGCCACTGAGGGGTGTCAGTGAAGTGTGTCGAAACCGGTGCTCCACAAAAGTGCAAAACATACTCTGGAGAAAGGACAGCCTCACCCATAAATGGTGGTGGGGAAACTGAATTCACATGTAGAACACTGAAACTTGATGCCTACTTCCCAAAAGTTTACTTACAGTGGACCAGACATCTAAACGTAAGGCTTCAAACTTTGAAACAACTAGAAAAAAATAGGAAAAACCTTCCAAGATATTGACACAGGCAATTATTTGTTGAATAGGACTCCAATAGCTCATGAAACAAAAACAAGAACTGACATATGGGATTCATAAAATTTAAAAGCTTTGGCACAGCACAGGAAACAATCAGTAGAGTAGAGATAACCACACAGTGGGGGAAAATACTTGCCAACTATTCAAGGATTAATAGAATATATAAGGAATTCAAAAAGCTAACAAAAAAACAAGTAATCCTATTGATAAATGGGGAAATGATCTAAATAGAGACTTCTCAAAAGAGTGAGTACAAATTACACAAGAATTATATGAAAAATGCTCAGTGTTTTTAATCATCAGGGAAATGCAAATCAGAACTATAGTAACATTCCACCTCGTAACAATCAGAATGACTATTATCAATAATAATAATGATAACAATAACAACAAATGGAAGTGATTTGGGAAAAAGAAGCATTTATATACTGTCAGTAAGAATCTGAACTACAATGAAGCCGAAGTTTAGTATTAGACACTATAGTATATACTGTTGGTAAGAGTCTAAATTACAACAGAATCTAAGTATAGTAGAGCCACTAGGGAAAATGTTAAATTTCCTCAGAGAGCTAAAAATAGAATTACAATATGATCCAGTTATATCATTCCTTGATATATGTTAAAAGAAAAGGAAATCAACTTACAAAAGAGATACTTGCATATTCATATTTATTGTGGTACTACTCTCAAAAGCTAATATGTGAAATCAGTCTAGGTTCCTATCAACAGATGATTAATGAGTAAACAAAATGTGATATGTAGATATAGATTGATATTATTCCATAATATCAATTTCAGCAATAAAGAATAAAATCATTTGCAGGAAAAGGGATGAAGTTGGAGGACACCATGTTAAGTAAAACAGGCCAGACACAGAGATATAAGTAAAGCAAGGTCACTATCATATGTGGAAACTAAAAAAGATAAATGACTTGAAGCAGAAGAGTAACTTTCAAGGAAGACGAAAAAATAGTTGAGAAGAAGGAGGGAAAAAAAGGTCAAGAAAAAGCCTAGGGAAGGTAGACATGATCAAGATGCAAAATATGCAGGTACGTAAAAGATACCTGCAAACAAAGGTAGCATATAAAACTAGCTTGTGTTGATAAATGCAAGAATTTTTAAAATTTACAAAATGCGAGAAGAGACAAGATGGCGGACTGGTAGGTAGCAGGAGAGAGACTCTCTCTGAAAGAGACAGCTCAAATGCCAGAATAAAACACCCTGGAGAGACCCAAACAGAGAGAGATAGACACTCACAACCCAGAAAGAAACTAAAGCACAAAAACCCACTCGAATAAGAGGTCCTGGGGCTACTATTAGTGAAGATAAGATCAGCGAGCACAGCACCCGCCTGGAGACACCTGAATTCCGCCCGACCTGAACAAGCAATCGCGCCAAAGTGACTGGCTTGAGCCGCCAGAGCGCGGAGCTGAACAGCCTGGCGTGCAGCTCACCAGGACCGGCTCTGCATATGACCCACCAGAGGCACCGTGAATTCCCACCGCAGCTGTGCTGAAGTCGGAGGGCGGGCAGTCCAGCAGTTCTTGGGGACACGGTGAGTGATGGGAATAAGACCCTCCCATGGGAAAGGGGAAACCAACTGGACGACATGTTGGATTTGGGCAGGACAGCCCTAACTCCATAAGGAAGTGGCTTCAGCTGCTTACTCCCCTCGCCAAGCAGATTGGTGGAATCTGCTTGGACTAGGCCACGCCCCTGGCGGGGACCCAGTTACTTCCCTGAGATCAGTGCACAATGACGCAGTGAAGGCCTGCAAATTGTGACTGGCCCAGAAGGGAGGAGCTAGCGCACACTGCCCCTGGGTGAACTCTAATCTCTGATAACCTATTGAAGAGGGCTAAAGCTCCTAGCCTGCGCCCTCTAGAGGAGCCTTAAACAACAAGAAAAGGGTCTGGGAATTACACTGTACACTTGTATGGAAGGAACCAAAAACATGACAAAAGGGAGAAATAAGAAAAC